>PVLD010006789.1:0-57848 GCA_004027595.1 Dinomys branickii | reverse complement strand
AGCGAGCACGAGAACAGACAGTCATGCGTCCTCCCCTTCCACAGAGCCCCTACTCAGTACTTACCCTCTGTTCTTTGGTCCAGGTCCCTCATGAGCTGAAAGTTTCTCTGTAATTCAAAGGGGAGGTTTTCAATACCTGGGAAGAGAGAAAACTGACTTGGCACGTGATCGACACTAATTTATACTCCAATCTCCAATTTTACTTTTTTTTTGGACTAGAGATTGAAGCCAGGCCCTCTACACTGAGCTATAGCCCCAGCCCCATTTTAAAAGAAGGTTTGCTAAGTTGCTAAGCTGGCCAGGCTGGCCTCAAACTCCTCAGCCTCCCAAGTGCTGGCTCACAGGTGTGCACCACCACACCTGGCCTCTATGGTTCCTGGTAAAATGCAGTTTGATTTTCCCACTTTCAAACCTCTAGACTGGTGACCACAATCACACCTTTCTCAGGAGCAGCTGTATCTGCTTCTCTCCCCACAACTAGCTTCACACCTCTGCAGACTGTCCACCGCTTTCCTCTTCTGTGACCTTACTCAGTTTTCCCCTTCCTTTAGCTTCAGTCACTGCCTCCATGTTCCCTGCTCTCAATTTACAAGGCTGGGGCTGGGGATATAGCTCAGTGGAATAAGCACTTGCCTAGCAAGCGCAGGGTCCTGAGTTCGATCCCCAGTACCGCAAAAAAAAAAAAAAAAATCAATTTACAAGGCTGCATGTGTGCTGCACACCTGCAGTCCAAGTACTATGGGAGGTTGAGGCAGGAGGACTGCCGTGTGTTCAAAGCCAGCCTGTAGTACATAGTGAGTTCAAGGTCAGCCTGACCTACATAGCGAGACCCAAGACCCTATCTCAAAAGGAAACTAATGTCAGGCACCATGGTGCACTCCTGTATTCCCAGCACTCAGGAGGCTGAGCCAAGAAGATTGCTATGAGTTTGAGGCCAGGTGGGGCTATACAGTGGGTTAAAGGCCAGCATGAACTACTGAGTGAGACCCTGTCTCAAAAAAACAAAACCAAACCCCAAACCATCCTAGTACCCTGAACTATTCATCACATGACACACTTCCAAGCTACTGTCCATAAAAGTAGCCTGAAAATTCTTTTTAAAAATGTAAGCCAGGTGTGGCACATGCCTCTAATCCTAGCACTTGGGAGGCTGAGGCAGGAGGATGGTTGTGAGTTCTAGCCTGAACTGCATAATGAGACCCTGTCTAAAAGACAAAAACAAATATATAAAAAATAAAAAATATAAACTGTTGAGTACAGTGGTATACATCTATAATCCCAGTATTTTAGGAGGCTGAGGCAGGAAGATCCCAAATTAAAACTCAGTTTGAACAACTTAGCAAGATCCTGTCTCAAATAAAACTTAAAGAAAGGGCTGGGGATATAGCTCAGTGTGAGGGCCCTGGGTTCAGTCCCCAGCACTGGGGGAGCAGGGAGAGCAAAGTATCAGGGTGCACCGGCCCACACCAGAACCCCAGCATCTCTACTCCGAGGCTACAGGAAGAGAATGGAGACTCTGAAGGCAGAACATGCAACTTCACAAACTCTGTCTCTCCCACTAACAAACTTCCCACGGCTTCTCAGTGCAGGTGGCAGGTTCTGCGCCTCTGGCCCTTGCCCACCCACAACTAGCCAGGGCAGGCCCCCCCACGTGGTCTCTGGGTACAATGGCTTCTGCGGGCCTGGAACCCCTTTGGCTTTCCTTTCCCCGTTCCGCCATACCTCCTGGCCCCCGAAATTCATGTTCATTCTTCAAAGTTCAGCTCAAACTAGGTACAGTGGTGTACCCGTCACTCGAGCACTGTGGGAGGCTGAGGCTGGAGGATCACAAATTCAAGCCCAGTCTGGGCAATTTAGTTACTTAAGCCTTGTCTCAAAATGAAACAATTAAAAAGGGCTCAGTAAAGACTTGGGTTTGAGCCCCAGTACTGAAAAACAGATATAACACAAACCAGCCCAACCTGACCTTCCCAGACCCTGCCCAGTACTGTGTGTACAGGCTATCAAAGTATTCTCTTTGCCTTTCGGTTCTTTTTCTTTCAGTACTACTAAGAATTAGAACCCATGGCTTTGTGCATGCTGAGCAAGCACTCTACTAGGGAGCTTCATCCTAGCCCTAACTGTCTGTCTGTCTGTCTGTCTATTTATGGAGACAAGATCTCACTTTGTAGTGTAGGCTGGCCTCGAACTTATGATGATCCTCCTGCCTCAGCCTCCCAAGTACTGGGCTTACGGGGGTGGGGGGGTGCCACCGCACCACACCATCCTAACCCTTTTTACTGATTTTTTAAATTTTTGGGTAGGGTTTCACTAAATTGACCTGGCTGGCATCAAATTCTTGATCCCCCTAGCTCAGTGCCCCGAACAGCTGAGATTTCAGGTTCGCTGCCACGCCCACCTCCTTTCTTCTTTCAGCACTTACCCAGCTGTGTTAAATAACTGTCTAGTTACTTAGCTGACCCCCTCTCCTAAGAAGCAGGAAACTCATGTCTGGCTCCGCCCCAACTCCCTAGCGCTCGGAAGCCTGCCCTGCACACAGACGTGCTCAGTGAACACTGGGAGACCACCAAGTCTCACCCTACAGGAAAACCTCTTCCTACCACCTCACCTCAAACTTTTAGTTTATCTTGGTCTGCTGCCACCAGTTCACAGAGATGATTTTAAATTATCAGTGATTTACCAAATCAAATGATGGTATTAGTCCTCTCTTAAAAAGTGCTCTCCCTTCACCCCGCTGTGTACTATCTACTTCCCTTTGAGGGAGCTCATTTCCTTAGGGTTCCAAGTATCAGCATATACCTCCTGTTAATCACAACACTGATGCTTTTTTTTTTTTTTTGTGGTACCAGGAATTGAACTCAGGACCTTCCATTTGCCAGGCAGATGCTGTGCCACTGAGCTATATCCCAGCCCAACACTGTTGCTTTTTTAGCCTCTTTTTTTTTAGCCTGTCTCTTAAATGTTAGTATTTTCAACTCTCCTCTCTCGAACCTGAGGCCTTCACACTGAGCTCTATCCCTAGCCCTTTTTATTTTGAAATAAGATCTCACTAAATTGCTAAGTTCCCCAGGGTGAGCTCAAATTTGCAATCCTCCTGCTTCAGCCTCCCAGAGTGCTTTATTTTCTTTTTTTGGGGGACCTAGTCTCAATATGTAGTTCAGGTTGGCCTTGAGCTCTTCAGCCCAGGCTGGCCTTGGACTTCGTTTCTTTCCTTTGAGTGATCTCATTCCATTCATTCTCCTGGATACAGTTACCATTTCTATGTTTAAGTATAAAATGAATGAAATCTATTGTGATCACTCCCAACTCGCCTATCTTAGTAGTACATTGTGTGCCTCATTTTCCAAGCATGAAAAAGTCACAGTAGAGTCTTCTTTCTCGGAGCCACCCAGTAGGTACTGTCATATTTAACTCCTAAACACTTCTGTCACTCCAAGTCAGGTCCTCATCTCTGCCCGGGACTGTGGTCACTAAATGACCTCCTCACTGCCAACATTATTAAGTTGTGAGCTGCCATGGCAACCGTCTTCCTTTATGAAGGATAACAAGCTAGTTTCAAATGGAAACTTTTTCCAGTCTCTCTGCCTCCTGATCGCTCACTTTCAAATTATACATGTCAAACACTGCCCTCATTTTCCCTTCACCTTGCCACACACCCAGCACAATACTTGTGCTGATCCTTTCCTCAACCATGAGTTCACTTTTTTTTTTTTTTTAAGACAGGATCTTGCTACGTAGTTTAGGCAGATCTTGAATTCACAGCAATCCTCCTGCCTCAGTCCTGAGGGCTGGCTGGGCTAGGATTATTACATGCGCCCCCTTGCCTGGCCAGGGCTAAAGTCAACCAATACTCCTTTTTTTTTCTTTTTGAGACAAGGTCTCGCTGTGCAGTTTAGGCTGGTCTTGAGCTCACTTTGTAGCCCAGGATAGTCTTGAACTCGCAACAATCCTCCTGCCTCAGCCTCCCGAGTGCTGGGATTACAGGCATGCACCACCAAACCCAGTGAGTTCACTTTTTCCTGCACTGGAAAACAAGCTTAGCTTTCAAGAACCTTTTCAAAATCACCTTGTCCAGTGCCAGGCGTGGTGGAAACAGATCTTGCAGACTAAATACTTATTAAACAGTAAAATGGGACATGGTGGTGCACACCTATAATCTTGACACACGGGTGGCTGAGGCAGAAGGATCGTTGGGAGTTCAAGACCAGCCTGAGCTATGACGTGAGCTCAAGGCCAGCCTGAACTGCACAGTGAGACCCTGTCGCAAAAAGGCCAAAAAACAACAAATAAACCAAACACCATGTCTGTACTAACCTGCATCCCCAAGCAGTTATTCCATCTCTCTAGAGTTTTACTGACTGTCCTCTTACTGTGTTCCTAGTATTTCCTATATTTTACTTTTGTTTTTTTAAGGCAGGGTTATACTATGCAGCCTGTCCTTGAATTTGAAGCAATCCTCTTGCCTCAGCCTCCCGAGTGCTGAGATTATAGGTGTGCACCACCATGCCCTGTTTTACTGTTTAATATATTAATTTGCAGGATCTCTTTCCCATTACACTATGAGCTTCGTGAAGGCAGAGGTTGTGTGTCTGCTCAACTCTTTCTTTGCAGTGTTGGGGATTGAATCCCAGGCATTATGTATGCTTGACAAACACTACCACTGAGCTACAGTATCAGCCTGTTACCCGTTTTATTACATTCCCAGGGCTTGCCAATATGTCTCATCTATAGCAGTTCCTCAATAAGCATGTTAAATAATGACTCTCCAGTAAGACAAACCTAAGTACACAGGGTGACAGGCTTTGTGAAGCGGTGGGTTACATAAAATAGCATAAACATAACCCCAGATTTCCATTTGGTGAGAACTGGATCCTTTCAACTGATCATCTGACAACAGTCCCTAATCCCCACCTGCACCCTCACCCCCATGAGAAGCCACGTGAGAAAGAATCGGCTGCAGGACACTTGAGCAGGTCTTTCTGGCCGCTCCAAAGAGCAGTGAGTGCTACCGATTCTCTAAGATTTGGGGGGGGGGGGTGAGGGGAGTCTACCCCGAGGCTAGAGAGACACTGGAGCACAGCGGTTGCAGAGATTTCCTTACCACTCCTGGTGGCCCAAGACACAGACCTGAATCCCAGCGCGCGGCCCCTCCTTCCTCTACACTCAGCAGCGAGGACTCGGCCCTTCCGCCCCGCCCCCTCTTTCTTCCCAACCCTCAATACTTCCTCCTGCAGATTCCCCTTCATAATTGGGACCTTCTCGTCACCAGGACTTCCAGGCCGTAGATCCTCTCGGCCTCGGTCGCCCACCACTCTATGATCCCTGGACCCTCTCCTCCAGCTTGTTCTTACTGTCCAGATAATGTTCCAAATACATCCCAGCAGCCATCTTGAAGCAAAACAAAGCAACTTCCGATCTGCCCCGGAAGTGACTGGAACAAGACAGGAGCTGGAGCTACTCTTAGCTCAGATCCTTTCCGCCCTTAAAGAAAGTATTTCCGCCCTTAGTAAGGATCCGCCCAGACATATCCGCCCGACGTTGAACTTTCCTTTGGCGTGTGTATTCATGACTGCTCACGGCGAGGCCGCTATAACCCACTTCCGCCCCTACTGACTCCAGTCCGCGGCCGAGACAGGTATGACGTCACGGCAGCCGCCATTTTGCATTTTCTAGCAAACTTTTTTTCCCTCCAAAAGGGGAAGGTGTGGTAATGGGGAAAAAACTGTTACTTATAAGTGTATTCCGTAACAAAAAAAAAAAAAAAAAGAAGTGTATCTGGTAAATAGTCCTTTTCAGCAACTGGGGATTCCAGCTTCCTTTGACAGTTTATGAATCTGGTAACCAAAACAGGTCCTGACTGAAGTGACTTTCTCTAAGGAAGCTAATTTAAGGATTTGGAGGAGTTACGAAGGCTTGCAAATTTAAATCCTCTTGCATTTCTGTGCACTCATGCGAACACATTAACACATTTTACATATTATCATCATCATCATCATCATTATTATAACTTTGGTACCGGGACTGAACCCAGGGCTTCACAGATATTAAGCAGGCACTCTAGCACTGAGCTACACCAGTCATTATTTTAAAACTCTCTTCTTAAAAGTACAAAAACTATAAAATACTGCCTCCTGTCAGCTCCTGAACTTATTTATTTATTTTGGTCTTTTTGAGACAGGGTCTTGCTATGCAGTTCAGGCTGGCCTTGAGCTCACTTTGTAGCCCAGGCTGGTCTCAAATTTAGAAGGTTCCTCCTTCCTCAGCCTCTCTTAGTGCTGGTGATAGGTTTCCCGCCCAAGACCCGCCCAGTCCTCATGGCAACAGTCCAATGCTGAGTTTTAATGGTGCCTAGCTCCTTCTTCCCAGAGACCCCTTTGTTTCTTCTTCCCAGCTGCCTTTGCTAAAGTCCACAGGCCAACAATGATCCAATCCCCCTTCAGCAAGTTATGCTGAGCAGCCTACATCAGCCACCCTGTGCCCCCTTCCCTCAGAGTGCATATCAGCTCCAACCCTGTCCTTTGTCATCAGAGAGCAAGCACAGCTAGCTGTCTGGGTGCTTTCTCCCTCCATGCCCGCATTAAACTTTTATCTCTTGCTGTTTATATCTCTCTCCTCTGTGTCACGTTAGATTGAGTACCTAATTCTCACTCAGTCACTGGGATTAGAGGTGTGCGCCACCACACCCAGCAGTTCCTTAACTTTATACTCAAATACCTTAACATAAAAGGAAACGTAACTTCTGATCTTGCCCTCACCTCTTAAAGGAGAGGCCATTTTTGTTTTCTCTTGGTGCTGGGATTAGAACCCAGGAACTGGCATATGCTAGGCAAGCACTCTACCACTGAGTATACTCCAGCCCTTCAATCCTTGTTACTTGAATGTGATGTTAACATCATGATTCTGAAGGGACTAGGCCACTGAGCTCTACCACACCTGGGCCACTTGGATGCCATCCATTACTGCACTCATAACGCAGTCAACACTTCTTCACCACCATAGAAGGCAAGGGCACGATTGGCCATCACACTCGGGAAACAGAACTCAAAGCCAGCAGCACCTTGGATCTAAGTGTTACCCTTAATTCACAATCCTTAGTAACGGATGTCACGGCAGACTTTTAATGACAAGATTTTCAGTCATACACGGTGACCTACATGGGCCGGGGCTGTAGTTCAGGAGCATAAGCACACGCCTGGCAAGTGCAAGGTCCCGAGTCTGCTATGTAAAGGGCAAGTGGGCTCTTTCCTAGTGAGCGGTGCTGGGCTGCAGCAAGACATTCTAGCCCAGGTGCCACAGCCTTAGATAGTTTCCTTTCCTTTCTACGCATCAAATGAGATTCCAGCTCAACTCTGGCGATGAAGAGGCAAACATTACATATCTGGTTATATGTGCCTCACTCATTAGTGTCACATGACATTAACAACACACTATCTCCGCCTGGCCTCTGAGCAGGTACTGCTTATGCACACCCCACCGGGTACTGAACACCATCAGCCAGCAGTCCCAGGCCAGCCACTTTTCAGATGTGTGAGCCCCATCGCAGCTTTTTCAGTGCTCAGGTTTTTAATTTTCAAAAACCAATCTTAGTAGCTAACACATCTGCAACAGGGCCAGAATTCCTGCCTTACTGAACCACTGGTGGGAACATGTAATACTGCATCTCACTGTGGAAGCAGCAACAGTGGTCATGGCAGAGCCGAGGTAACAGGTCTAGTTTTCTGATGTTCTACTCTGCAGGGATTGGGCAGCACATATAAAGTTGTTCTACTCAGAACCGCCCTGTATGTGAGAGGGTAATGTGATTACCACTATACTACACTTGGCATGGCATTTTTTTTTTTTAAAGGTCTATGTAATTCAGGCTGGCCTTTAACTCTTAGGGATCTTACTGCCTCACCCTCCTGAATGCTGGGATGATAGGCATGAGCCATGATGCCTAGCTTCGTTCCACAATGTTCGTCAACCTAAGCCCACTGACTAATTATGGTTTCCACCCCCGGAAACATGTTTTTAATGTGCCGTCTCCTAAACATATGTATATGTACACACTGCCAACTGAAAATAATACCAAGTAACTGGGAGGCTGAGATGCCAGTGAGGACCCTCCAAGGGGCCACGAGCGTTTCCTCTGCTGTTCTGGATGAGAGCACGGCGGCTTTATTAACACTTTACTGAAACCTGACTCACATGTGTAGACATTGTGGTCTGCACAACAGTCTGTATGCAGAAGTCCTCATAGATCAGTACTCATCTGCCAGAGAATGAAGCTCTACCCTATGGCTGAGTCAGACGGGGCCGCATCCACTCCTCACACTGTGTAGATTCTTAAGGCCTCAAATGTGCCAAGAATAGCTTCTCCCACGTTCATTCACATCAGCAGTTCCACTGCTTTGGTCCTTTTACATGAATTTATTTCTATACAATGTTCTAAAAACACCCCTTGGTTTGTACATAAATTTTTCTTTTTTTTCATTTTTAAACTGCTGTATAACAACTGGTTTCCTGATTCTTTGTTTTCTCTGAAATTTGCTATGATTTAAAAAAAAAAAAAAAAGAGGCAAAAGGAAATAAAAATGCCGTGGCCAGAGGACAGGGTGAATTTTTTAAAAAACAAAAATAAGACATCAAATATGAAAATTCTCAGAGATAATGCATTTATAAACACAGAAATGGTTACAACAAAGATGGCCGTGATGAGCGGGTATATATATATATTTATGTATATATATATATATATATATTTATATATAAATCCGTGTCCGGCATCTGACCGTGGCACCTTGGGAGCTACGTCCAGTCCTGTGTTTGCCCTGAACTCTCCCTTCTCCGCAACACCCTCATCCTCGGGCCTCACAGAGAGCGCAGAGCCTCCATAGCTCCTTGGGCGCTGAGACAGGGAGAGGAGCGTAGGGACCTGGTGGGTAGAGAAGGGGGAGAGGCTCCAAGGAAAACCATAACCCACACTTCCAAGCCACCCTCGACCACTTGGGGAATCTCGGGCCCCTTGGGGACATCTCAGCCCTTCCCCCTTATAAACAAAGGAGGTCTGATCCCCACCCAAATCTACCAGCAGTAGGTAGGAAATGGAGTGAGATCTGCAAGGAAGAGAATGGCTCTCAGGCTGGGACACAGGAGAAACGGCTGTTCTTTTAAAGGCAAGCACAGGACAGGAGGTGGGCTGCACGCAGGGCTCCCTTCTGTTATCTGAGGAAGCCAGCTTCTAGTCTTCTGTTCCCCAAACTCAGGATGAGGAGGCATTGGAGAGGTTAAATGCCCATACCAGGCAAGTTTCTGTGAGGTTACAGCAAACCTTTCCTGTGAGCACCAACTCCCAATTTTGAAAAAGCTCTACTCAGGAGGGGCCGCTGGATGACACCATCAGCTCAGTATTCCTTTGCCAGAGGGCTGATGTTTCTTTTGAAGGAGTTGAAAATAAAGATGGTCTGCTATGAAGGAGAGCCGTGCCTGAGGCCCAAGGAGACGGAGCCGAGGCTTGTCCAGAAGAAGAGGACTTTGGCTGCCCAGAGAGGCTGGAGGAAGAAGGGACCAAAACTTCCTTCTCCTTTTCCCAGTGGGTGGCAGCATGGATCTCTAAGAGCTGGCCAGGTGTTCCACCTGGATGGTGCTGGTGGTGACAGTGAGGCAGATGTCCTTATGGTGCTCTGCTGTCTTATAGGGGGTGAGGTCAAAGGAGCACTGAGGCGGAGGGTTGGGGTTGCTATCCCCACCGCCCCCACCCTGGGGGGCTGCCCCAGGGGACTGGAAGTGCGGTGGCTGTGGCTGCTGTTGCTGCTGTGATGCCTGGGAGACCTGGGCCTGAGCTTGGGCCTGGGCCTGGGCTTGGGCTTGGGCCTGGGCCTGGGCCTGGGCCTGGGCCTGGGCCTGGGCCTGGGCCTGAGCCTGAGCCTGCGCTTGAGCTTGAGCTTGGGCCACTGCTGCTGCCGCCGCCGCCGCCTGTACTTGTTGCTGGAGATCAGGAGGGTTGTGTTTGCGCATGTGTTTCATAAGGTACGTTTCCTGAGGAGATGGTAAAAAGAAGTTGAGGGGTGAAAGGAGATCACTTTTAATCAGCATCCTAGGCTCTTACTCTACATCCGGTGGACAACATTTATACAGAGATAGTCCTGAGTTGGGAGAAAGTAGAATTAATGCCCTCTCTAGTAGAATTCAGGCTCACTGTTCAGTAGAAAAATCAGGTATTTTTAGAGGGCACTGTGCACATTCAATGGCAGAGGAAAAAGATGCCATTTTTCTCAGAAATATCTGAAGATATTTTTTTGAAGTCTAATAGAAAATACCTGAAATCTTTCTCCTTAAACATTTCACGTGGCTTTATTTTGCCTCATGATGAAGTAAAATGAAGAATCAAAGCTGGGTGTGGTGGTGCACACACCTGTAATGCCAGCACTCATGAGACAGAGGCAAGAGGACTGCAGCGAGTTCAAGTCCAGCCTGGGCTACACACTGAGTTCAAGGCCAGCCTGAACTACATAGTGAGACCCTGTGGAGAAGGGTATTCCTTGGTTCATCTTTCAATGCATTACTTCAGGCCTGACCAAGCCATGATTGTTTGGTTCTGGAGGAAGTCTAGCAAGAGCACTGGTAGAAAGGAAAAGACTGTAGAACCTGTGTCCTTGTGGAAAGCCATGAGGTCCACACTAAATGCTGCGATATGCCCGAAGGAATGATAACATGATGGCTAACTAGTTGTACTGTCCTAAAATGGTTGTTATCCTCCCATTTGCCCAGCTGTTTCCTTTGTTGTTTCTCAATAAAAGGTGACTGAGATTGGTAATCGAGGCTGCAGTCTGAGAGGCTGCGAGCCCCAAGCCCAGAATTATGCCTCTCGTTTTTCTTTTTTCTCTTGCCTTTCTTGTCATCTGTAGGCATCTTGTTCTTGGGACCTGTCACCCTGGACAAAAATGGAATATAAAATGACAAGACCCTGTCTCAAAAAAATTAAAAAAGAAAAAAGAATCCTAGCTTATCACTCGTTACAGATTAAGGGGGCCAGGCATCCCCTAAACCTCTCAGACATAGGTCTCATTACTTCTACTTCTGAATCTCATTTGTTGTAACAGATTTTTTTTTTCTTTTTGCCTTTTTTGAGACAGGGTCTTACTATATGCAGTCAAGGCTGGCCTTGAGCTCACTTTGTAGCCCAGGCTGGTCTGGAACTTGCAATGATCCTCTTGCCTCAGCCTCCCGAGTACTAGGATTACAGGTGTGTGTCACCACACCCAGCTATGTTGTAACAGTCTTTATCTAGAAGGAAGGGGCACTTGTCTTCACAGGGCTACATGGAAGAAATCAAGCACTCACCGATGTGTATGCCCGACTACAGATCGTGCAAGTATACACCTTGGCGTGCTTCACCGTATGCGTAGATAAGTGCACCTCCAGCGAGGCTGCATCTGTGTACGCCCGATGACAGTTGTGGCACTTGAAGGGTTTATCTTTGTTGTGCTGCCGCCTGTGGGACTGAGAAATCAGGAGAAAGCAAGGTAAGTGTGTGGTGCTCTCCTCACCACTCTCCCTGACCTTCATGGAGGGCCTAAGGTAAGTAAGTGTCAGGCCTCTCAACTTGCTTTCTGTCAAAGGCAGCAGAAATGGCCTCCATGGAACTCAGGGAGCTGGAGGTGAGGAGTAAGCACAGCACACCTTATGTAGCACACACCAGGGTCCTGAAACAATGGGACCTGCTGTCCTTGCACAGTGGTTCTCAAAGTAAGGCAGGGGGATCTCTAGGGAACACTAGTATTTCAGGGGCCCACAGGATTGAAACTAAGCCTCCCAGAACACTCCACCACTGAGCTACATCCCTCACTCTTTAATATTTTGAGATAAGATCTCATTAAACTGCCCAGGCTGGCTAAGCTTAGAATTTGCAGTCCTGATGCCTTTACCTCCCAGTAGCTAGAATTATAGGTGTGGGCCAGCACACCCAGCTGTATACAAGGTATGACTGAAAAATATGGTAAATGTTTAAATTAAAGAGTCATCGTAGGCTTGGCGTGGTGCACACCTATAATTCCAGCACTTGGGAAGCTGAGGCAGGACCATCACTATGAGTTCAAGGGCAGCCTATGCTACATAGTGAGTTCAAGTTACTACAGTAAAAAAAACCAAACTGCTTCAAAAAGTGGCAAGAACAATGAGGTGTGTCTGAAATAAGGGACAGGATTTTGAGGGGGATTAAGGGCAGTGTTTTTATTGCAATAAAATTTCAATATTTCTTTTTTTCTTTTCAAGACAGGGTCTCGTTATATAGTTCAGACTGGGCTTGAGCTCCCTTTGTAGCCCAGGCTGGTGTTGAACTCGCAATGATCTTCCTGCCTTAGCCTCCCTAGTGCTGGGATTATACGTGTGTGCCATGATGCCCAGCATAAAATTTCAATATTTCAATTACAAAGTTTTTTGTGGTAATAATGAGCATTGAATCCAAAACTTGACTTTGAGCTACACCCCCAGTACTTTATGCTATTCTTTTTAAAAAGGTTACTAAGTTCTTTTTAGTGTCTCAGTTTCACAATACCTACGTAGACAGGTATGACCCATACAGATCAAAGCTCTTTGGGTGCCTCAGTAATTTTTATGAGGAAACCTATGAGAAGCACTGCACTAGTCACAGGGTACCCTGACTCCAAGCCTTACACCTTGGTCTTAGAGGACGGCTGGAATATTTACCTGCAGATTGGAGAGTTGCGTGAAGGCTTTTTCACAGCCTGGATGTGCACATTTATATGGTCTATCACCGGTGTGGATTCTGCACAGGATGAGAGAAGATAAGAGAATGGATGTCAGCAAGGCCACTCGGGACTAGGCTCCTCTGCAGACCTCCACAAGGCGTCCCAGGTGCCCTGGAAGCAGCTCATCAGGAGGCTCCACCGTAGCTCCTCTCCAACCTGAGCCGTTTCTCACACCTGACTGACTGCTGTCCGTATGGCTCAGCTCAGGGTAAGCTCCTGCTGCTGGGGGAGGAAGGCTTAAGGCTTCAGCATCTAGGTAACAGCAGGCCATGATCTGGCATATGTGCCCACACCTATAGAAATTGTCCTAGTGAACATTTAGAAACAAAGGTACACCTGATCTTAGCCAAAAGGCCAGGAAGTGATTCAGAAACACAAAGTAAACACAACAGCAAGGAAAAAGGAAAGTACAACATTCCTCCTTCTCCCAACAGCTGGAAATTATCCCTCAGTCTAGAGCATCACTTCCAGAAAAGGTTCTGGTAGCAAAGAAAAGCAGAGTTATGTTGACTGTGCAAAGTAGTAGGGTATTAATGAGAACTCATGGAGCTCTGACAAGCTTTTCCTAGTTCATGGCTGGAAATCCCCTGGTTGGTACCAATTTGACCTCTTTCTCTAACAGTCTAAACCCTAAGATCCGAGAGTGTACTGACTCTTGCTCTTCATCATGGAGCTCAGAACCACCTCCTCTGGACCTCCGTTATAACCTTGAAAAAATCACATCTCTGCCTTATGAACAAAGTCTTACTCCTCTTGTCCAAGCAAGTCATCTGATGACTTTAAGTTGAAACTGTCATGTCCACAAGCAGCAAGGTGAGATGGCTTTTGGACTCCAGTTCAATTTGTGCTAGCACTGCAGGAGACCATCAGCTCTTCTAGTTGGCAGGCTCCCTTCTTCCTGGCCACTTCAGGTCGTGGGGTGAACATGTGCATCCTTACAAAGCAGCAGCTTTTCTATCTTATGCCTGCTGGTTCTCTGTGATATTTAGCACGCGTTTTGTTTGGGTCTAGACTGCTGGCATCCTCTGCAGCCTTGCTTGTTGCTGTGGGTGTCACCAGGTTGGTGCCAGCTAATATTTCCTATTCATAACTGGTGTTCTGCAGGCGAGGGACATGGTCTTCTCCAACGAAGTGCCTCTGCTTTGGCATCAAAGAGGAAGTCTTGCAAGACATGTACATGGATATTTTCTTGGAGGCAAACAAGTAAAAGACAAGTTGTCCTGGCTTCAGGTGTCTGCCTCCGAGATCAGGGACACCACACAGAGTATTTCCTGGAGGTAGCTCTTGTTCCAGAAATGCTCACTTCACCACTTGAGTCTCAACTGTAGATACTTGTTCTTCTTTCTCTCCGATGGCAGCCACGGTCTCCTCCAGCCAGGCCTCTCCCCCGCCCCCCGCATGCGGGCTGTTGTATGTGTCCGGGCCGGGGGTAGGGAGGGCATGCCAGCGGGGCGGGTCAGTAGCCCGCCACTCTCCCTTACCGTGTGTGCTGCTGGAGGTGGGAGAGCTGGCGGAAGGCCTTCTGGCAGTAGGAACAGTTGTAGGGCTTGGCCCCCGAGTGGATACGGAGGTGCTGGGCCAGGTAGGAGGTGTTGGCGAAGGTCTTGGAGCAGTGCGGGCACTTGTGAGGCTTGATGGTCTCTGTGTGCATCTTGGAGTGGATCCTGCCGGAGAGGAGAGGAGGGAAGGGGGGAGGAGGGAGCAGTTCGACACCACGGGCTCTGCTCTTTGCTTGGTGAAATGATGTTGCTTGGCAGATGACAGTGCCCCCTCCTCCCTCCTCCCAAATGCACTCCGGCCTGGAGAGGCTAATGAAGAGGACACCCAGGTCTAGGTTGTTGCTGATGGTAAGTCGATGGCTAGAATGGCAGTGAGATGATGAAGAGCTGCGACCCATGGCTTCTGGTAGCATTAAAATATCCAGTCTTGTCAACCCTTGGCTTTTTCCTAAGATCACACACTCACCACAGATACCCTGCTTCCAAATAGCAATTTGAACACAGACCAATACCGCCTGTTCCCCATGGACCTGAAGTTGAATGCACACCTGGGTTCTGAACTGAAGCATGTAGTAAAATCAGGGCCTGCTCTGCAGAAGACTTCCAAACAGAGACACAGAGAAAAACCACAAAAATTGTTCCAGAGTTTGGGATTGTAGACCACAATTTTCAAGGCCCCCCACACTGCTAGGATACAGAGTTTATTTTTTTTCACAGACAATAACATGAGAGACTTGAGGACCCCAAAGGGCAAAAGAATACACATGTAAAGGCGGAGTCAGTATACGCCCTGTGGCCTTGAGGAGGGGATCACAGCCAGACAGTGGGTAAAACCAGGAGCAGCCTTACCGGGTGTGCTGCTGAAGGTGGGAGAGCTGGCGGAAGGACTTCTCACAGAAGTTACAACTGTAGGGCTTGGCCCCTGAGTGGATTCGGATGTGCTGGGCCAGGTAGGAGCTATTGGCGAAGGTCTTGGAACAGTGTGGGCACTTGTGGGGCTTGGTCTCGGTGTGTGACTTGGAGTGGATCTGCATCTCCGACTTTGAGTAGAATGTCAGGGAGCACATCCGGCACCTGGGCCAAGTGAGGCAGCAGTCAGACCCTTTCCACCAGGAGCACTGCTGAACCCTCCCTCCACTTCCCAGAGAAGCCACTATCTGATCCCTCTCCTATTCTAACTACACCATGAGGCCCTTGAGGATAGTTTATTATTCATCTTTACAGCCTAAGCTTCTAACAGATCCCAGCACATTATAAATGACCTATGTTTATAATGATGTTGAATGACTGGTCTCTCTAAGTGTATAAAAACAAGAATTCAACCTTGGTAAGGCAGAAAAATACGGGGATCTGGGTGGATATGGCTTTTACTGGAACAGGAATATTTGTCTTGATTTCAACCTTTGAAAACTCCTTTCTCCAATTTCCCTATGTATAGTGCCCTATAGCATGATGAAGAATTAGATTCTCTTGTCCTCTAGAGGTTTCCCCTACTTTTGGCAATGATTCCTAGAAAGATGGAGGTAGAGAAGTCTCAGAATTATTTAGAGGGCCTTTTCCAAACCATCTGTGTCTGGCCTCTGCCCTGCTACTGCTATTCCATCAATCACTTAGCCCCTCCTCCCTAGCCTCCATAAGCCAAGGCAAATGGCAGTAATGGACTGTCCCCTTGTGTCTTTTGGAGAAAAAGGTCTACCAGACAATGAACTTCCAAGGTAAACTTCTTTTTCCTAGCACACAAAGCCAATGTCAGCACTCCAGGGTGGCATCAGCAGCACCCAGTAGCTTTCATTCATCATCTGGACTGGTGATTGTTCTTCCTGTCCAACAATATCAGACAAGGAAGCCTCTGCACAAGCCGAGCCACAGGTCTTCAGGCTTTATTGGGTAAATCTACTTACACGTGAGCTGGAACCATGTCATTTCCATCAACAACTCACCAGTACACAACATGGGTGAGCTGAAAGGGCAGTAGCCTAAGCAAGGTGACTACAGCAAGTGTCTCTTCTCTGGGTTCTCCCCACTTTCTAAGAGGGACTTTGGGGAGATGTGCTCTTGCTAATTTGTGTATGTGTGTTTTTTCAATGTCAGAATTTTTTGAAGAATAACTGATATCAAGACTAAAAAAACACTGAATTCCTCAGAGAACATGACATCACAGTTGGGTATGGCCTTATATTAATGTTAAAATTACCATCATTCATGCCACTTCCCGTTTCTCCAGTCACTTGATAACTCTGAAGGAAATCTAAGTTCCAGCCTGTCAAGTCCTGGCTGATGTCTGAGCTGCCTAGTTGCTGCACAGGAGGAGGGTGGTTCTGTGTATAGTCAGCATGGTGCACAGGGCACAGACAATGGGAGTATGGATACCCTGGCTCTGCTCTGACAAAGTTAGAAGCCTGCTCATTAACTAAGATCTCCACTTGCTGGTCTATAACATGGAGAGAACAATTTTTACCCACAGAAGGGCCAACCAAAGGTAGGCTAAGCCTTCTCCAGGTATAGGACAGCATTAATGCTAACAGCCTCAGTGTTGATGGAGGAGCTCATGCTACCAAATATTTCACTAAGACCAGGTTAGCACTAGACCCCAGTGCCACTTGGAGGGGAACTATTTTAAAGATATAGCATAGGTGGGCTGGGGATATAGCTCAGTGGAATAAGCGCCTGCCTAGCGAGCGCAGGGTCCTGAGTTCGATCCCCAGTACCGCCAAAAAAAAAAAAAAAAAAAAAAAAGGAGCAGTTGTGTGTAATGGTTTGATCAATCTTACATGCCTATATCTGGTTATCTGAGCAACCACTTTGAAGACAACATTATATAAAGATATAGCATAGTTTTCCATGATTGCCAGAATCAAGTCAAGGGCTGGGGAGATAGCTCAGTGGCATAAGCGCCTGCCTGGCAATCGCAAGGTCCTAAGTGCGATTCCTGGTACCAAAACAAACAAAAAACCAGAATCAAGTCAAGAAGAGAACAGTGCTAGGGACTGAACCCAGGGCCTTGCACATGCAAGGCAAGTGCTCTACCACTGAGCTGCACACACAGCTCTGATACCTTGATTTTAACTTAAATAAAATCTCACTAGGCTTGTTTATCAGGTATTAAATACACAACTATGCCCTTAACATGAAAGTTAATTATAAAAAAGGAAATAACTCTCATTATCAAATTTTCCAAATACAGAAGAATCTGCAAAACTTCAGTTAATTGACATAGAATGGCCAAAAAAAGAGAACTGTCTCCAAAGGTACCAAATAGAATAATGAAATAGTAATAGTTGCCACTTCTTATTCTTCCTGATACTGCCAGATGCTGGATACTACTTTCTTTATCTAATTTTTCCCTAAAACAGGGGTCTCACTGTGTAGTTTGGGCTGGCCTTAAATTTGCAGCAATTCTCCTGCCCTTACCCTTCTGAATGCTGTGATTTCATGCCCGGCATTGGCGATTCCTCACAACAACCTGGTGAGTTATTACCCCTGCCTGTTTTACAGAAATAAACACAGAGGCACAGAAGGCAAGTAGGAGTTATTCCCTACACAGCCATGATGCAACCTAACACAAGACCCCTGATGCTACAACTGTTGAAGCAGAGCTAGGTAAATCGTCCACCAGGTGAAGGGCCTGGCCTTGGTCCGGGCGATAATTAATGTATAGGCCGAGCATCACTAATCCAAAAATCCACAATCTAAAATTCTCCAAAATCCAAAACTTTATAGCTGACATTACAGGTGGAAAATTCTACACCTGACCTCACGTGATGGGTAGCAGTCAAATTGCAGGCTCACTAGAAGTACTATATATATATATATATATATTTTTTTTTTTTTTGGCGGTACTGGGGATCGAACTCAGGACCCTGCGCCTGCTAGGCAGGCGCTTATTCCACTGAGCTATATCCCCAGCCCCTAAAAGTACTATATAAAATTACCTTCACACTGTGTATAAGGCGTACAGAGAAGCAATGAATTTCATGTTTGGACTCAAGTATATCCCCATAAAATCTCCTTATGTATGTGTAAATATTCTAGAATTCAGAAAAAATCCAAAACACTTTTTGTCCCCAGCACACAGAGAAGAGATATTTAACCTTTATTTCGAACTTTGAAATCCTATGAACCCAAACAAGAACAAAAGGCATCTAATGCAGAGCACTGGATGACTGGAAAGAAATCTGCTTAAAGAGAATCGTGGCAGTGGACTGCTGGCAGGGGACAGAGAGCCAGCACCTTATATCCCTGGGTGACTTACTCCCGGGGACCCATTCACATCCAACATAGTAAGCCATGGCTTTGGAGGTACATGCCACAGTAGTCTTGGACACAACGACCATTCTAAATTATTGTCCTGTTTTTTTTTTTTCCCTAAGATGCTCAAGACAATTACAGATGATTTTCTCTCAAAACTTTTCCCGAGATAAATGAGTACATGACTAATCTTTCCAGTGCATTCATTGAACAAAGAGGCAAGTCGGCTCGCCTGAATTTCAGAACCCAATCCCCCAGTACTGAGTCAAACACTATGACCACTGCAGTCGAGATGGTGACCTACGTGTGCAAGAGCGGTGCTCTCAGTGATTAAAGACTCCTCTAGAACATCCAAGCTCTGAGTTTCTGAAGGAACGCTGTGTACCCACGACACAATCAGTCACCTTCAATTTCACAGTTCCCTTTACTTGCTTGCTATTGTAGGGGTCTTTCAAGAATTCCAAAAACACCGAGGGTGTGGAAAGTCCTATCAGGCCTCCTACCAACTACACAGTCACACTTCTTTTCATACAGTTTGGGAAGTCCAGAGATGACTGTAACATGGGCTCAGAAGCCAAACAAAAACAGAACCTAGGAAAATACGAGTACTCTGACCTGTCCAAAGTGCGCTCAAGGGGGCAGGAGAAGCCCCTCACACTTCCAGTAGCACATTTTATACAGAGGGCTCTTCATGGCTCTGTGACCTCATTTTAATCAAACATAAAAATCTAGACTGCTACACAATAAACTAAAAAGGGATTTTTTATACCATGAATATATAAATCCCTTTAAATGAGTCAAACTTACCAGGTACCTTTACAACATGATACGCTGTAAACACTTTTCAGGAATACTAAAGTTCCAATGAACTTTTACATTATGACCTGGAATACTGCAGTGCTCATTACTTTCTGCACAGCAATCAATGTCTTTCCATGTATAAAGAGAGATTTAAACCATATAATTGTAGCTACTCTCTTCAGTAGAGCTACATAATGCAAATAAAGTAAATGCTAAGTATGACTATTTCTCATCTTTCTGAAGTTCTCAACATTCAAAGTTCATATGATATATATATATATATATATATATATATATATATATACTCCCAACAAATGGGAGATATAAGCAGAATTCTCCCTAATTGGATGAGGAAACTGGGGCCCAGAGAGCGGAAAAGGACTTGCCCAGGGTCACACTGCAAGTTCATGGTGGAGCCGGGAACTGAATCCATGAGCCCCAGGCTCTGTCCATTTCCTGTGGCGCAGTTCCCTTCGCTCCTAAAATGGGAACAACATTGCCCACCTTGGTACACTAAGGACAGATGCCTTCTCCCAGCCATGCACATCTGTCCCTGTCTGCATCCAACCTGTGGGAGTGGTTATCCCACTGTATTCTGGGACCACATCCAAACCCACAAGGGCCCCTAACAGTTCAAGAGGATTAAGATTTTCAACTTCCAAAGGGCAGGGCACTTATGTAATTATTTCTGCATAATACCATATGCGAATGTATTGGTGATGCCTTTTGGTAACAACTTAAGACAAAGTAGAGGACCAAATGACTTCCATGAATTAGAGAGCAAGCAGTCATTTTATAAGCATATATTCCCAAAGGGGGAAGTATCTTATTCCTTCCACCTTTTTCTGTAGACCTCTCCCATCATCCCAACCATGAGGAGTCAGGCAGACTCCAGGCTCAAATATGACCCAAAAGCTGGTGGATGGAACACAGTTTAGGTCAGGTGATTATCGGAAAGCATTCCCGGGAAAATAGCAATAGGGAACAAAGAAAGCAAAAAAAAGTTACAGTCTCAAACCTGGTCTAAAGCCTTATTATGAGATATTCTCCTGTCACTCAAAAGTTAGTGATGGCCACTGACCACCAAAATGGGGGTTAAAAAAATGGAAGAGGGAGCCGGGCATGGTGGTGCACGCCTGTGATCCCAGCACTGGGGACGCTGAGGCAGGAGGATTGTTTCAAGTTTGAGACCAGACAGCCCGAACTGCACTGTGAGACCCTGTGTCAAAAAGACCAAAAAAAAAAAAAAAAAAAAAAAAAAAAAGAGGGGGAGTGTGCCCACAGAAGTGCCAGCAGTCCAGCCTTCTACCTTCCCAGCCTGCAGTGGGAACACCTGACATACGTGTGTGGCTCTGAGCTAGAAAGCTATCTGTGTTGAGCCTGGCTGGGTAAGACACAAAGATCCCAGGGGAAGTAGAGACAGCAATCCTCACCCTATCCCGCTTCTGGCTCTGATTCCTACCTATAGGTCTTGCCGTCTTTCTGATGGTCATCGTCATCCTCAGGGGAGAGCACATAAGGGTCACTCATCTCAGGAAGCCCTGATTCCAGCATCCGCTTCTTCTTGCGGCCCCGGGGGGGCTTAGGAGCCACACTGCCACCTCCACCACCTCCACCTCCTTCTTCAGTGAGGGTGGATGCTACCTTCTTGGAGAGATCAGGGACCACCTGCAGGGCTTGTGAGCCAGGGGGAAGAGCTGAGACAATCATGGGAGCCGAAATGGGGAAGCTCTGAGCTGATGAGGCTGTGGTCACAAGAGAGCCTGAGGGGGATGTGATTACCAAACCGGGACCTAGGATTGGGAGAAAGAGGAGACAGTGTCATGTTCAGTTGTGAGTTGTTTCATCGTATTTCCCCCTAGATAGCTGTCTAATTAACCCCTCACCACCCCTCCCCATCCCACAATGCACAGGAAACCCCAAACCCTACAGAAAACAATGTCTCCTAACCCCTGTCCCCACCCCCACCCCCGGTAACAATGAGATTTACCCCTTGATTGACTCCCTTCTCTTCTCCACCTCTGAGAACAGGAGACGCCTTGATTCAGAGAAGGAAAGAATGTCACCTCCTCAAAGGCAGGGACCGCATCTTCTACTTCTTTGTATCCCCCACAATGCCTAGCACATTGCTAGGCACACAGTAGGCACTTAATAAAAATTTGATTGAGCAATCACACACACACCCCACACCCATGTCCTCAGAGCCCTCCAGCCTGGGGTCCTGATCATGGAAGATCAACACCTCAGATTGGAGAAGAGCGGAGGTGCTCACCAGCAGTCATTAGTCCCGTCGACGGCACCGGGACCACTGTGATATTCTGAGTGACAGACGCCTGACTGTGTGGGGTGAGCTGCTCTGACTTGGACTCTGTGTCCATGCTGATGCCTGAGGGCAGAGACACTGAGGCAGGCACTGTTAGCAAGGTGGGGTAGTGAGGTGGGGCCAGCCCACAGCCCTTCTCTGGCAACAGCTGATCCTTCATCTTGTTGATAAACATTGTGTTCTCGATCTAAAAGAGAGGAAAGGGAAGGAAATCCTTCTTCAGATCCAGTCCAATCTTGCCTGTTCCCTAAGTACTTTTAAGTCTTTTCTCCTTGAAGATCAAGGAACAATGTTGGTCTAGATCTTTGGGCTTCCACACAGAAGCCAAGACACAAATTCTACCAAGCTCCCAGGGACAGGCCTCAGTGATGGACTAGCACATGGTTTATATCACTTCAGACTCCAGTCATATGACTGCCTCAGTCAATAAAGAAACTCACTCCTCAGAGCTGAAAAGTTAAAGACTTGGGAAGCAAACACCACCTACCTGTCCTGAGACTGTGGGGATAGAAGGCCAGAAGTATGGGTTAGAATTGAAGTGAGATTCTTCCATTCTACCTGAAGAATGAAAGGAAGAGCATGTTATGCAAAGGAAGAGATCAGCAGAAACTTGGCCGTGGAGAAGGGGCTGAGGGGCTGCTGGTCTCTTCTCGGCACCTCACCACGCACCTGGGAATCAACACTCAAGACAGCATCCAGCATGCCAATGCCTTTGGAAAGAGCTACTCAGCACTCCTTCCCACCCAAAAAATGCTACCTTAGTAAATGCTTGTGACAGAACTATACTCGTCTCATGGAGCCACAGGTGTGACAAGCCCCAAAGAAACAAGTGCTTTTCTGTGCTGACAAGAAATGAGGTCATGAGAGAAGGGGTATGTGTCCGAGGTCACAAGAAACAAGTCACCAACTGGCCTGAAAATAGCCGGAGTACCTATCACTAGTCCCCTTTCCCCATAGTCCTTAAATCTATCCTCCTGGAAATACAAAATGTCAAGATTTCCAACCAAAATGCTTACAGTTCTACGGAGCTTAAAGAGATTTTAGGCCCAAACAGTAAATGCTCAAGTTAATAAGGAATGAAATTAACAGGAACCAGAACCAAGGTATTTTTTGACTACCAGGTAATATATGAGGACATCACCATACTGATCCGACCTAGGTCAAAGAACATGCAAGGTGTTTCACTGGATATGAGACAAGCCAGGGTGAGCAGTGGGAACTAAGAACTGCCAGTTTAAAGAACAGTTTTAGCACCAGTAGTGATGCCCTACATTTACCCATAAGGGGTTTTAGAACAGTACTAGACTCTTGCTTTGTATTTCTCACTTTGCTTCTGAGAGTTCAATTTTTTTCTGTATGTGGATGATATTACAGTTAAAATTTTCAAAGAAGCCAAGCATGGTAATCCCAGCACTCAGGAGGCTGACACAGGATAACTGCCATGAATTTGAGGCCACCTGGGCTACATAGTGAGTTCAAGGCCAGCTTGAACTACATAGCAAAACCTTGTCTCTTAAAACATTTTGTAAGGGTTAAGAACAAGAGAAGTAATCCCTCAGAATGACATGGGCAAGTCAGAGCATACAGAGTCCAGGCACTCTACCACTCCTTTTCACACTGTGATCACTTCTTGTGTGAGACAATGGCAGGAGGTTGGTCAAGAGTAGCTCCCCTTACTTTTGAAACAGGAAAGATCCAACTTCACACAGGACAGTGGAGAAGACGTGAGACTGGTGGAACGGAGGAGGAACTCCAGGAAATAAACATTACCACCACAGAAATGGCAAATGTTAGGGCTGGGGATATAGCTCAGTAGCACAAGTGCCTGCCTGCCTGAGTTCAATTCCCAGTCCTCCCGCACCCTGCAAAAAAAACTCAAAAGAAATGGCAAACGTTTAACAAGTGGGATTTAATCATTACACATGGTTATACATGTATGGAATTATCATATTCCACCCAATAAGCAGGTACAATTAGTATCTGTCAGTTAAAAAAACTACCCTCCAGGTATATGGTGGCCCAGGCCTGTAATCCCAGCACCCCAGTGGCTGAGGCAGGAGGATCACAAGTTCAACCAGGAGGATCACCCTGCCTGGCCAACTTAAAGAGATTTACCAGGACCCTGTCTCTAAAAGGGAGGGGGCTGAGAATTTAACCCAATGTGAAGCACCCCCTCCCCCAGTACTGCAGTTGAAAAAAGAAACAGAAAAATCACCATGCTGCCACCACAAGCCATGAGTCACCAAGGCTCAAGTAGGGAAGGAGGCCCCATGGCTCCAGGCTGCACTAACTCCACTGAGGACTCACTGATGGCCGAGCCCAGAGCCTGGAGGTGCTGCAGGCTAGATGGACACAGAAAGTGACTTTCACACAGGGACTAAGGACACTGGGAAAGACCCTACCTAACAAAGCGTCAAAGCTCAGGGTGCTGCTCTGGATGCTTCTCTGTCTCTAACCTTCAGGGGCCCATCACATGTGCTCTATGACCACTCTCAGTTTTCATGAAGTCTCCAAGGAGAAAGAGCTCTGTTTCTCTTTTTCTCTACTTTTTCTAAAAGTGGCAAGAGGCAAAAGTGCACCAAATCTGTGACTAGAGCAGATTCCACCAATACTGAAGCCCAACTGAGCACTAAAACCAGACAGACCGGGCGTGGTGGTACACTCCTGTAATCCCAGCACTCAGGAGGCTGAGGCAGCAGTATCTCAGCCAGCCTGGGCTACATAGTGAGTTTATGGACAGCCTGAATTACATAGTGAGACTCTGCCTCAAAACAACAAAGAATGAAAGAAGCAGGTGTGGTGGCCCAGGCCTGTAACACCAGCACTCTGGAAGGCTGAACCAGGAAGAGTCTAAGTTTGAGTTGGAAAGACCCTGTCTCAAAAAAAGGGAGGGGGACTAATGTGAAGATAACTATGTAATACAACATCCAGTTCTAATTCCCTACTATATTCTTTATAACTTTGTATTTTCTGTATTGTTTATGGCTTTTCTGGTTCATATGTCTCCATTCTTTTGTCTTTAAAATAAAATTAAAAAAAAAAAAAAAAAGGGAGGGGGCCCAGGGATATAGCTCAGCGGTACAAGCACCTGCCTGGCAAGTGCAAGGTCCTAAGTTTGATTCCCCATACAACAAAATAAAAAAGGAAGGGGATTGGTGGAGGGATGGAGGTAGCTCAATGCAAAAGCTCTGGATTCAATCCCCAGTACCACCAAAACCAAAACAAAAAAGTCAGTGACTCAGGAGCAGCAAGGTGGTACACACTCGCAATCTTAGTACACTCAAGGCTGAGGCAGGGGTTCAGGAGTTTTAAGCCTGAGATATAGTGCAAGGCCTTGCAAAAAAAAATTCAAGGAAGTAAATGTATTATGGATGTGAGACTTCAGAGAGGAACTGAGAGTCGGGAACTAAGAATACACATACACACAGCCAGGCGTAGGGGTGCAAACCTACGAGCCCACCACTCTGTGGTTTTTTCGTTTTTTTGTTTTGGTCTTTTGAGACAGGGTCTTGCTATGCAGTTCAGGCTGGCCTTGAGCTCACTTTTTAGCCCAGGCTGGTCTCAAACTCACAATGATCCTCCTGCCTCAGCCTCCCAAGTGCTGGGATTACAGGCGTGCGCTACCACACCTGGCCAGATCCCACCATTCTGGAACGCTGGCTGAGAGGCAGGAGGATCTCAAGTTCAAGCCCACTTTGGGCAACTTGGCAAGACCCCCCCTCAAAAGAAAACATTTAAAAAGGGCAGGTTGCTGGGCATAGTGGTGCACACCTGTAATCCCATCACTCAGGAGGCTGAGTCAGGAGGATCACTGTGAGTTCAAGACCAGCTCAGGCTACAAAGTGAGCTCAAGAGAGAGTATGGTGAGACCCTATCTCAAGAAGACAAAAAATACAATACAATAACATGGGCAGAGAATATAACAGTGCAAAGGCCCTACCTGGGTTCAAACCCTAGTATCACCACCCAAAAAAGAAAACAAGAATGTATACATACAGAATTCCTGAACAAGGCCCTCCCCTTTCCCAAAAGGTCAGATCCACTCATATTGTCCTCCATCTGGAGCAGTTTCTGGGGTTCCTCTGGGATTCTGAGGAATTCCGAGGACATCCCTGACTCCCGTAAATCTTTGTAACAAGGGTAGACTAAGTGACATGGCCAACACCCCCAGCACTACCATAATCATTAACATTTACTAAATGCTTACTATATTCAAGGTAGCATTCAAAGCACTTCAGGGTCTCTTATATCATCCAATCCCACAATTCTTTTTAGCCTCCCAGTACTGGGGATGGAACTCAAGGCTTCATGCATACTAGACAAGTGGTCCACCACGAAGCCCCAATCTAGTCTTTTTTTTTTTAAGTTTTTTTTTTTTTTTTGTGCCAGGAATTGAACTCACAGCCTTGTGCTTGCCAGGCAGGTACCATGCTGCTGAGCTATGATCTCTGTCCCTAGCCTTTTTATTTTGACACAAGGTCTTGCTAGTTTGCCAGACTGGCTCTGAACTTCGGATCCTCCTGCCTCACCCTCTGGAAGTAGCTAGAATTACAGGTATACATCATTGCTCCCAATTTAATCCCCACCATTCTATGAGGCATGTATTGTAACCCCTGATCTTTCAAATATGGAAACCAAAGGTACAGAGTCAAAAGGTAAACAGAGCAGGGCAACAAACAGTGGGTTAAGGAGAGTTTCTACAAGAGACCAAAACCATACAACTAAAGTATACACTGCGGTGCTGTATCTTGATTCAGGAACTAAAACAGACTCTTTCCAAGAATGAATTATATATTTTTTTACATATTGTCAAAATTAAAGTTTTTGCCTATGACACCTTAAATTTATTGATTACTAAACAAGGAAATACATCTTTCATAACATAAAAAGAAAACCAGACAAAATTAGTTTTTAGCTTGGTTTTCTTTGCATTATTGGAGGAATAAAATCCAGGGCACCCACTGAGTTACATCCCCAGCCCTTTTTTTGTTTTTTACAGATAGGGTCTCCCTATGCAATGCAGGCGGGCCTCAAATTTGCAGACCCTCCTACCTCAGCCTCCATGCTGGGATTATAGATGTGTGCACCATGCCCAGCCTTTTATTTTTTTTTTTTTTTTGTTTTTTGAGACCAGGTCTCACTATGTAGTTCAGGCTGTCCTTGAAATAAATACGCAGCCTACGCTGGCCTTGAACTTAAGGAGATCCTTCTGTCTCCACCTCCAGAGTGCTGAGATTATAGGCATGTGCCACCACATCCAGTATCTGCAGTTCTTCAAAAAAAAAATTTGAGACAAGGTGTTATCAAACTGCTTAGGCTGGCCTTAAATTTCTAATCCTCCTCCTTCAGCCTCTCTCAGTCACTGGATTACAGGGATGTACACTTAAAATTGAAGTTTTATTAACAGCAGTATGGTGTAAGTTCAACATCTTGTAAAACCTCACTTGGCTACACAGACAATTCATTTTTATGTGATGTTGTCTGAATAAGACTTCTAGAAGATAATAAATAAAAAGCCCCTCTCGCCCTAATACCTGAATAGCCACCTAATTGCTCTGCTATGATTCTGAAGAGAATAAAACAGAAGATTACACCCACAGTGGGTCCTGGCGCAAGAAAAGACCGTACACACATCTATAGGACTTCTGATCAAGTCAGCTTGTGTATCCCTTGAAATGAGACCAGTGGGAGAGTCAAGAGTGAAGGCCATTAGGGTTAGGGAACAGGTGCCCCAGGCCACGTCATTCATATCCCCATTCACTGTCCACTATCACTTACTCTGACTTTCATGGAGAAAAATCTCACCAAACCATCCCAATACCCCAGCAGGCACACAGCAACAATCCCACAACATGAAGAAATCAGTTTTGATGATTATAACAATATACTCAAAAAATTAAGCAGCAGCCAGCCTGGAGACACAAGTGTGTAATCCCAGCACCCTGGGAGGATGAAATAGAGGATCACAAGTTGGAGCCCAGCCTGGGCAACTCAGTGATTCAGCAAGACCTTGTCTCAAAATAAAACGTAAGAGGAAGGTTGGGGATGTAGCTCAGTGCCAAGACCTTGGGTTCAATCCCAGTACTATGTTAACAAAATAGGATTTGGTTTACCCTAGACTGGGAAGGAAGAGGAAGACTCTTATAGCCCCAAGTAGCTGTAAAGAGGAGTGCTGCCAGATTGAAAATCTGAGTTCTAATTTCAATTTTACTCCTGCATTAAATCTCAACTGTTGTTAATAGGATGTTTTTACTATCATCAAGTAAGAGAGCATCATTCATTCAAGTTCTCCACTCTCAAAAGAAATCTTGGAAGCACCGAGGCAGTGACGGAGAAAAACATTATTAAGTAACATCCATGAAACTCAGAGTAGGACCTGCACTCTCGCTGAGCTCTGTCCTTCTGAATATATTCTTCCATGATGCCACCAACCATCAATGGATAAAGATGTCATGACCTCTTGTAAAGGGTTTTGGCAAATATAGTAAAGATCACCACATCTTTCCCAGTACTTACTACTGACTTTTTACTGCTGTTTTACAAGTAAAACATGATTTTCTTTTCCCAAGAAAATAACATTCCTTAAACACAAACAACCTTTAGAAAATCATGAAGGACATCAAGAGAAATACAACTACATGATGAGGACTGTTAGTAACAATTAGTGAAAATTCCGTAAAGACCACATAATTACAAAGCAACTACCCAAAGGTAACAGATGTTTAGCTTCCAGCTTAGCAATCATCTACAAGATATATCAACAAGAAAAAGATGCAAAAGGCCCCAAAAAACAAAAAGAATAAAAAATTGAATTCAAGTACAAAAAAACTTAAAACATTCTATTGAAACAGTTCAAAAGCATAGTTTCAGAAATTTTGCAAATATTAGCTAAGGATATGAAAGTGAAGAAACCATTTTTTTCTTAGTAAAAAAATACTCAGGTTTTAAGGACATTCAAGAAAGTCCATCATGGGGCCAGGGATATAGCTCAGCAGTACAGTGCCTGCCTGGCAAGTGCAAGGTCCTGAGTTCGATTCCCACACTGGAGAAAAAAAGTCCATCTCAATTCTATTTACTGCTACCACTACCACTGCCCCCACTGCAGCCTTAATTAAAAACTTTCAACTACAAAGTAACAACAGCTTTTCCTCACTAGACCAGCAGCCCCATTACCTGGCTGGCAGTTCAACCAGCAGCTTCTCACTGAGCACAGTAGCCCATGGTATCACACACCCTGTGGGGAAAACAGGACTGCTTCCCTGTCCTGCCCACTGTACTCTAAATGATGTATCTAAGAAAGGCGAGAAAAGAAAGGAAGGCTGCAGGTGTAGCTCAGTGACTGAATACACGATTAGCATGCTCTAGGTTCAATCCCCAGTACCAAATAAGATAAAATAAAAGTTAAAACTACAATACACATATAAACCTAGAGAATATGTTATATTTAATTCATTTAACTAATCAACTTGGTTCATAAACTTATAGGAAATTTTAAAAACCGGCATGTAGTTAGTTCCTTTGCGGGGGTACTAGAGCTAAACTCAGGGTCCTCGCACTGAGCTACATCCCCAGTCTTTTTTCTTTCTCTTTCTTCAAAACAGGGTCTTGTGTGCCCAGTGTGGTGACACATGCCTATATCCCAGCACCCAGGAGGCTGAAGCAGGAGGACTGCTGCGAGTCTGAGGCCAGCAAGGCCGGCCTGAACAACATAACAAGACGCTGTCAAAAAAACAAAACAAAAAAAACAAGGTCTC
Source organism: Dinomys branickii (assembly GCA_004027595.1). Classification (NCBI taxonomy): domain Eukaryota; kingdom Metazoa; phylum Chordata; class Mammalia; order Rodentia; family Dinomyidae; genus Dinomys; species Dinomys branickii. The sequence goes on along the minus strand of PVLD010006789.1, from coordinate 28,474 downwards.
ACTTCATAGTTCAAACTGGCCTTGAACTCATAGATAGCCTCTTGGCTCAGTCTCCTAGAGGGTTAGGATTATAGGTGTGCACCACAATACCCAGCCATCCCCAACCTTTCAGAGTTACTGAATTGTCCAGGGTGGGTGTGAACTTTTGATCCTTCTGCTTTAGCCTCCCAGAGTGCTGGGATTATAGGTACGTACCACAAGTGGCTTTAAACTAGTTCTTAAAATATCTATTTTCTAAGGTGTTAAATTCTCAACTAACTCCATACACTGCCACTTCAGGCTACCTAAAACTTTCATTATCATCATCATGCCTCACACTGAATTCTCCTAGGCTTACTTCGAAGTCTACTCTATACAGTTTCATTATTTTTGCTTCAAACTATCCAAGAAAAAAATTTCCCCCTTGAAAGCTTCACCCTGACATATCAAACCCAAATAACCTCAAGTCACAGATTCTATGATTACTCAATAGATCTACTTCAAACACTCTACTGATACTAACAATAGAAACCTCCCCCTAAACTTAGCTACACTGTTCCAAATACAGGGAAACAATTCCATACACCATCACGTAAGGACTACATTGGCAATTTGGGTCCTTGTGTCCCCAGAGCAGAACAAATTTCTCCCTTGGACACAGCGCTCCCCTCCTTTCTCCCTTGGACAAGGGGCTCCCCTCCTTTCTCCCTTGGACACAAGGCTCCCTACCCACAGACCACCCCTACAGCGGTCTGGTTTCACTTGTGCATTTCACAGTTCATTCCTGCTGAGTACTAGTGGAAATGGAAAGCGACAAGGGTACAGTACTAACATTTTACACTGACACTTCTTGAGCATCTTGAAGAATACAAAAAAATTGCTCTTTCCCCCATAGTACACACCACTATTATGATTGCTATTACTTGAAAGTTTCTGTCACATTGTCCAAAAAAGCCCCTCTCCCCTAAAACCAAAGAACCCAAAATTGTCTTACCCTCTCTCTCTCTTCCTCCTGTCGTCTTATTCCTTCTCCTTTCCAGGGCTCCTGAACTTTCTGTAAACAAATTGTCTAGGTTACAGGAGCCAGTGAGAGCGTAGCCACCACAGAACTGTAGAAAGCTCAGGAATTCCTTGACAGTCAGCAGTCAGTCTGGAAGGCAGGCTGACTCCCAACCAACAATTCAAAGATGCAAGGATAGCGTAATGGGAGTTCTGTGCCACCTCTATGTGGACACAGGGGGGAAATAAATGCAATTTCCAGAAATTGAGATGAACTATCACCAGCGTTTGGGTTCTCCTAGGCTCAGACACTGACTGATTTGTCTCCCCTTCCCAGTCATAGGTTCATGGGTCAGAGACCACTAAAGTTGGAGGGATGCACAGTCCCTGCCCCTGACAAGTGGCCTCAGAAGGCAAAGCTGAAAACTGGGGGGATGCACCAGCCCTTGTGTCAGGCACACTGCCAAGTTCAGGCCCAACTACTTCCTCTAGGCTCCCCCTACTTCTGCAAGGACTTCGCCCCCTGCGTACCAAGGCCCGGTGCCAGCAACTACCTCCGTAGCCAGCACACTGGTCTACCTACTGGAAATCCCAGCTGTTCCCCCCAAACCTTCGATTCCCTGAGACAGCCCGGGGCAGCTTTCTCCTGATGTCACCCCCCACTCTTTCCTCCAAGACCCTTCCTTGGGACGTCCCTCCTAACCCCTCCAGGGAGCTGAACTCTGCAAGCCACCAGACAGGCACCCGCCCCCTAAGCCCCCCCATTCCTCCCCAACGCCCGCTCCTCCATAGCTACTTCCGGTTCCGGGACGGACACTCACAGTCACACCGTGGACCCCCTCCCCCCAGGAAAAGGGGAGGGGGAGGAGCGGTGCGCTCGGCATGCGCCAGCTGCAGCGGCGCAAGACTCACCCAGCGGCAACGGCTGCGGCGGCGCCAGAGCCTGAGCCTGAGCGCGGGAGGGGCTGCATGCGCTGGGGAAGGAGGGAGCCGAGTAGGGCGGGAGGGCCAGGAGGGAGAGAGCGCGCGGCGGGACGCGCGGGCAAGCACTTAGGCGCGAGACGTCTACACACATAGACGCGAGAAGCGCGCGCGAGACACCCGCAGGGCGGGGGCGCGAGGTAGTGGGTGGTCCCCCGCCCTCCCGAACACTCACCCGGAAGTGCTGGAGCTGGAGCTCCCGGGAACCCCAATTGCTCCACGCCCCCTCCCTCCCTCCCCCCCCCAGGCTCGGGAGAGAGTCGCTGCGGAGAGAAGGCGGGAGCGCCGGAAACGAAAAAGGGGGAGGGAGGGAAATAGCAACGGGGGGAGACACTGAGAAAAGGGGGGAGTGCAAAGGCCGAGTCACTTCCGGGAGCGGCCAGGACACTTCCGGCGCTGTTAATGCCCCGGGATATTCGGGCGGAAGTCACGACACATAGGGGCGGAAGTGGCTTCTACTCAAGAGGCGGAGTAGGGGGGAAAATCCTTCGGTGAATGTGATGTCATAGCGGAAGTGAAGGTGGGTTGGGTTAAAGGCGGAAGCTGAACCTTCACAAGTGCGATCCCAGCTTCCGGAAAAAGACTTCTGGGGAAGTGGGAGGGTGGAAGCGCTACAGGTTTATGAATTATGCATCAAAATACGAGCGAGGTATGGATTCTTAGAGATATGGGTCTCATTTCGTTTCCCCCTAAACTGGAGTAGGCTGATGTCGAAATTTACCGTTTTTGCTTTTCCTCTACCTCAGTAATTTCTCAATGCTTTGACTATGCCAGAGAAGATAAGGTAGTGTGAGTACTGTAGTTGCCTGAGGTCCGTACTTCGGCTGAGTGCCTTCAAAAGCCGACTCCTTTTCTCTGACAACACCCCGTTTGGTCTTGTTGCCGTCACCTACCTCGCTGTCCCATTACCTCGCTTTACTTTTGTGGGGGCTGGTAATTGGGGATTGAACCCACGGCCTTAGCGCTGAGTTACATCCCTAACCCTGTTCTTATTTTTTGAGACAGGGTCTAACTCGTTACTACACCCAGCTAGACTGCCATTTATTAAGTGGCCTGTAAACTGTTTCAGAGATGAATTACTATTCATTGTGGACACTTAACCGTCTGTGATTACTACAACCCAGTTTCTTTGAATATCCCCAGCATTTAGTCTGTACCTTTTAATACTATTTTAGCTAGTTCATGTATGTGATTCCCTACCAAGATTGTCAGCTCCTCAAAGAAGAAACTCCTCAGATGTGAGTGCAACCTGGCTGCAATATGTCACCCCTTTGATTGCCAGGGTTGACTTGGATGATCTGGCTGGCTAGGCAGGTGTCCCCTTCCTCTCTCAAGGATCCATGTGTGTCCCTCCCCAAAGCTGCTCACTCAAAGAAGATGACCATCCTCAATAGGAGAGGACTGTTCCTCGGTCAGTGGTGTATAAGTAGCTGTGCTGCCCTTCTAGAACCTCCAAACAAGCTCTCAAAGAGGCACCTCCTCACATTGCATTGCTGAGTGCATAGTAAGTGCTGAATAAATACTATTTCAGTGAATGAATTCTACCACAAGCCTGCACCTGCTCTGGCCAGAATCCTAGGCTCTTTTGGCTGAAGCAGAACTAAGGTGCTTCCCATGAACAAGAATAGCCCTTGACTGAGAAAATAGGATTACCTTAACAAATACAGTAAGTCCCCGATTTGAACATTTGAGTTGCACACTTTTACAGATATGAACTGGACCCTGCATGCCAACATATATAGATGGAACAAGTCATGGAAGTAGCACAGGTGTCTTGCCAGACATTGTTGCAGTTGTGCTGCTGTGTGCTTATGTATAGCTTGATAGTATACAGCAGTACAGTGCTCAGCCAAAGCCCAGGATGTCTGGAAGAGGAAAAGCAGTGCTGCTGTGGAGGAGACTGCAAGGAAGCACAATGCAATAACCATGAAACAAAAGTGAAAATCACTGAGAGACTGAATCAGTTGAAAAGATGGTAGACATTAAAAAAAAAAAAAAGATGGTAGATGTCACTTTTTTTTTGTCTTTTTGAGACAGGATCTCACTATGCATTTGAGGCTGGCCCTGAGCTCACTTTGTAGCCCAGGCTGGTCTTGAACTTGTACCAATCCTCTTGCCTCAGCCTCCCAAGCGCTAGGATTACAGGTGTGTGCCACCATGCCTGCTTGTCACTTGTTCTTGAAACATGAATCATTCAACCATTGGCGCAATTCTAAAGAATAAGGACAAGATCATGGACCATGTGAAGTCCACTGTGCTAATGAAAACAATAATATCCAAACAGCGAGGTACAGTGACAGGACATGCTTGGAGAAACTTCTCAGTGTGTGGATGCAGGGTCAGTGTCAGCATCGAATCCCACTCAGCTTATTGATTATTCAAGAAAAAGCTAAAAGCCTGATTGAAGAATTGGACAAAAAAACAGTGAACAGGGTGCATCTTCTCCTGCCAGCCACAGATGGTCTAATAGATTCAAGGCTAGAGCCAACCTAGTAGTGAGGCTTCAAGTGCAGAGACCATAGCTGCCCAAGAATTTCCAGCAACACTTGATAATGATGAATGAGCCCCTACTCAGCTATCACTGAATCATTTTTTTCAAAGAGGCAGACAGAATTAAATCCATCAGAAAACCTGTGTCACCAATACCAGGCGGGACCAAATTCCATCCAACCCTCCATGTCTTGCTGATGTTCCCTCAGCTTGACCATCTGTCACCTACCCTCCTCCTCCTTCCTGTCCATTCACTCCGAGTGATCCCCTTCATGCCACTATAGTGAACCACCATTTTTAGGTAACTGCAAAAGTAGTTTATTCATGGTTGCACTATACCACCATTTTAAGGTAACTGTAAAAGTGAAATGTTTATGTACAGTACAGTGTGTGTGTGTGTGTGTATGTGTTTTATGCAGTGCTCTCCCGGGACAACTTGTTTGTAAGTCGGGGATATACTGTGACGATAATGCCCTTTTTTGGGTGACACTAGGGACTGAACCCCGGGCTTTCACACTAAGCTTATATTTTTGGCATAGGGTCTCTGTAAGTGGTGCAGGCTGACCTCAAACTTGGTTTTGAGACAGGGCCTTGCTTTGTAGTTTAGGCTGGCCTTAAAACTATGAACTCTCACTCAGGTGATCCTCCTGCTTCAGCCTCTCGAAGCTGCACTTACAGGCTTGTGCCATCACACCTGACTAGTTCGTATCTTTTTAAGGTGTCAGCGGAGCACAGTGGTGGATGCCTGTAATCCTACCATACAGAAGACTGAGGCAGGAGGACAGCTGCAAGTTCAAGGCCAGCCTGGGCCACACAGCAAGCAAGACCCTGTCTCAAAAAAATAAAATGTCTGCTTCTCCATTCATAATATGGGGCTCAGCACTCAATGTCTATGACTAACTAGCAACAGTTGGCAGGATAAAGAACTTATAGGTTCAAATGTGGCACACGTGTAAACTCAGCTTCGGGAGGCTGAGGCAGGAAGATTGCCTGAGTTTGAGGCCAGCATGGGCTACACAGTGAATTCAAGGTCAGTTTGAACTACATAATGAGAAACTGTCTCAAAAGAAAAAAAAGTTCACACATGATCTATTTGGTTATTGATGAGTGATTTGAGAAAGAGAAACCTTAACTCTGGGCAAGAAGATAGAAAAGTAGAAACGGGCATGGTGGCACCTGTAATCCCCGCACTTGGAAACATGGAAACAAAACAGTCATCACTGTGAACTCTGGTTCTTCTATGTCCATTAACTGTCCACTTTCTGAGCCTTTAGTGCCCTGTCAGCCCTGTTTCTGCCCCTGTGTTAAGAAGTAAGTTTATGGTACAGGCAGAAGGAATGAAAACTCAAACCCAGGCTTAGGGTGACCTTGTCTCAAAAAGTAAAGGGAAGCTGGGCATGGTGGTGCATGCCTGTAATCCCAGCACTTGGGAGGCTGAGGCAGAACTGTTGTGAGTTTGAGGCCAGCCTGGGCTACAAAGTGAGTTCAAGACCAGCCTGAACTGCACAGTGAGATCCTGTCTCAAACAGACAAAAAAAAAAAAAAAAAAAAGGCTGGGATTGTAGCTCAGTACAAAGGCCTGGGCTTAATCTCTGCTACTGCCCAAAAACGAAGAAAAAAAGCAAGTTGTAAGTGCTTTGAACTCTTTGGGCAAAGCTAAAATTGAGAGCAATACATGTGGGGCACAGGGGGAGGAAGAAGGTTAATTTTAGCCTAGGGTTCTCCAGCTGGCGCACTTTCCATCTTGAATCACTACCACACCCCCAGCTTTGCCGGGGTGATCCCTCCTCCAGGGGGCTTCCCCATTCCCTAGTTTGGTGTGCACAACAGCAAGCCTTCCGGAAGATACTTGGGAAGCCTGGCTGAGTCACTTGATGCACTGCCCAGGAGGTAGAGCTAGCATGGTGCTGAAAGATGCTGCTGCCATAGTGCCATGAAGCACAGCCTCCAAAACCATTCAATTTTGAGCTTCTCTGGCTGCCACTGTTAGGCTCCTGGCTGGGGACTGTGTTCTTACTTGCTGCTGAGGACCTCCCATGTCCCCATAGTTTATTTCAACTCCAAGGGAAAGAGAAATCAGGTTCTATCAAAATGTAGAATAGCCAGGCATGGTGGTGCATGCCTATAATCCCAGTACTCAGGTGAGGCTGAAGCAGGAGAATTTGAGGCCAGCCTGGGCCACATAAGTGAGTCAATACCAGTCTACATAGCAAGATCTTGTCTCAAGAAAACCAAAAAATAAATAAATAAAACTAAAAAATAAAAAAGTAAAATGTACCAGTAAAATTTTTTAAATGCAAGAAAAAAAAAAAGGTTCTGTTCCCCAGGGCCTCTAATTTATCGTTAGCATGACAGTATGGCTCTATGATGATTCCTCTAGGACAGTGGTAGCTGGCAAACCTATGAGCACAGGAGTGTTTTTAATCACTGAAAGCTCTAAAAGATTCACCATCACTGCTCTTGGGCCCAGAAGTCCAAGACTCTCCTTTCTCTGCATTTCCAGCCCTCTCTGACTTTCCACAGGAATTAGGGGCACTTAGGGAGAGGGAAGGATTTCCAGTGTCTCGGTGTATTTTAATTTATTTAAATTTACAGAAAGAGCGCTAATCAGGCGGTAATTAATTCCCTCTTCATTAAGGGCCTTCATGTGTGCCTTGTGCATATGGATGAGCTGCAGGGTCACACTGTCCCTCTGAAGAGACTGAGATGAAGGTGAGCTCAGCAAGCTCCCCAGCACTTGAGCTGCTCCCCATTTTGTACTGTGCTGCTCTCCTCCCACAAGCGTTCCACAAGAGGGACTGACTAGATCACTGGGGGGAAACTGGAAAGGTTAAGAGGCTTCCTTCCCCACCCTCCCGTCCCCAACACAGCCCATCAGCACCTGTTCTCCCGCTCTCTCCGGCAGCTGCCTGCTGGGATCTCTGGGCTGGAAATTGATGCAGCCCTCCTCAGAAGGCTGGATCGCTGGCCCCTCCGCTTCTAGTTGGCTCATCACTCCTTGACCCTGCTTGTTTCCTTCCAGTACAGCAGTCTGTCCTTCTCTGAGGGAGTCTGATGCTTCAAACACACACCCTGTTTGAGTCACGAAAAGTGCACTGCTTCCTCCCCACACGCACCACCATTCTGCAGGCACCGCTGCAGCACACACTGAGACCCTACTACCTAAAGCACGCAGCCACACAGACCCAGTCCCCATTCTAGGGTCACAGGTAGACATGTGGAGGGAGGTACAGTCTCAGCTACCACACTGCCTTTCTGCACACCACACTCTCCTATCCTCCCTGGGGCGACCCTGTTTCCAGGGAGCAGGTGGGGCACCGGTGAGGGGCAGAAGTAGGACCTGGATGGTTACCATAGCAACACAGTCTCGTAACAGCTGAAAAACTGATGTGTGGGCCTTCCTAGCTGTTCTAAGAGCCAAGCCTAGAATGGAGCCTGAGAGGTGACTGATCCCAGCTGGGCAGCCTGCCTTCCCTCCCCCAGACACCCAATTCCACCCCCACCCCCCAAGAGAGCCTCTGCCTCCGAGGGGGCGGAGTGGGGTGTGCTAATGAGCTAATAACCACGGGGCTTCTAATGCCACAAGGCAGGAGGGGCAGCTGTGGGGGGCCCGGGGCAGGTTAGGAAGAAAAGCTGAAAATAAACCAAGTAGGGCAGGCTTCTTCCCCTGCCTCACGCTAGTCTGTTTTCCTTCGCTCCATCTTTCTCTCTGCTCACCCTTCACCCTTTCCTGGCTGGCCACCCGGCCTGCCTTCCTATGTAACTATCCCCTCCATCCACCTCCTTTCTCTCGGTCCCCCTTGACCTTCACTTGTGCGGACCAAGCCAGCCGGCCTCTGACCCCAGTTTCCGTCTTACATGGCTGCTCGCCAGGGCTGCCGCTCTGGCATCCTCTCTCCCCCTCCCCTCTTCCCTCTGCCCCCAGGTGAAACCCAGACTGGTCCCCAGCTCCAGGGCAGGGCAGTGCAGGGCACAGTGTCCGCAGGAGCTCCTCACCTGACTCCTCTGCTCCTGCCTGCCCACCCCTCTCTTCTCTGCACAGGGCTCACAAGGCAGAACTGGGGACTCAAGTATCTTGCAAAGGCTTTATTTGAAAATTTTGAAACTTACATCCCACAAGAATTCAAGATTATCACCACAAGAAGAAGAAAGAGATAATACAAAAATATATATCACAGCATAGGAGCCAGGTAAGGGGAGGAAGGAAAGTAGAGACACTGGTGAGGAGGGGGAGGGCGCGAGAGGGGGAGGAGGGCTGGCCTCGGAGGCGGGGCTCCCGATGGCCTTGACCCAGCGGCTCCAGTCCCTGCAGCAAGGTGGAGGGAGGGAGGCCCAGGGAAGCTGGGGACTGGAGGACCTGCTCAGGGGCTCTCACGTCCAGACAGTGACACACGGACATCCAGGACAGACAAGACAAGAGGGGCTTGAAGGGAGCGAAGGATGAACGGGTGTCCCTTTTTCATGTAGTGCAGCAGGTGACTCCCAACACCCGCCTCAGACAACACAACTTAGCAGTGGCCCTCACTACCCCATCCCCATGGTGGACCCCAGGGTGACGCCAGTGCACTTGGAGTGGGATGGGATGAAGAGACAGTGAAGTTGTGACATGGGACAGGGTGGGGCATGACAGATGAGGGCACGCACGGCCCCCCGCTCCCCTCACCACCTCGAGGGCACATGCAGGGGCCACGGAAACTAGGCCGGTGATGTCCGGGAGGCAGAGCAAGTGCGCCGTGCCCTGACTTCCTGCTGGAAATGCACGGCAAGGGGCACAGGGATGGGGCCCTGCCACGGTGCAGGGCGGGGAGGGAGCGGAAGCGAGTGTTCGCACCAGTGGGCAGGAGCTGTGCCAGGGAAACAGAGCCAAAGGAGGGCTGCCGAGAGCGTGGGTGTGTGCCACGGCCTGGGAGGGTGGAGGTGGATGTGCAAGGCTTTCATGTGAGTGTGCAAGGGTTGGGGACCCACAGTCACAAGTACGTGAACCCCGCACTAAGGAGGGTGAGCAGAGGGGCTTGCCCATGTGGCCAGTGAGTGTTCCGGGTGGTGTGCAAGGGCAGGAGCCAGCGCCCCAAGGCCCCAGCTCCCCTCTGCTGCCCCACCCTCAGTGGGATGGCGCCTATGCCGGCCCCTTGGCCTCCTGCTTGGCAGCACCCCAACATGGGGGGCATCACAGATTCACCAGGGGAATCCTGAGAGGAAGAGGGAAAGGGCACAGTCAGGACCCAAGGGGTGGGCCACAGGAGGGGAGTCCACAGCAGAGAAAGGGCTGGAGGGTACGAGGGCAGAGCTGGAATTCAAGGGCAGCACAACGATAGGACAGAGCCTGAGGTACCGGGAGAAGAAGGGCCGCTGCAGAGGAGCTGGCCTGCCTGTCTTGAAGGGCCTGGGTCCAGGCAAGGAAGGCAGCCAAGGGCTGTGGGGGGGCCATGCCACCCATCCCCAGGGAGTGCCCCACCCCAGCTTTTAAGACCTGGGAACCTCCCCCTCCCCCTCCCATCCAATTGCCCCTGCCCTCACCGGTTCAACTGGAAGGCTGGAGCCCCCTTGGACTGGGGCATCCCAGTCCGGGCTCCCCCTCGGGGCTCCTCATGGTCAGGGGTGGGGGTAGGTGAGTCCCCGAAGGCCCCTAAAACAGTGACTCCAGCAGGGGACAGGTCGGTCAGTGGCTGCTGGCTCTCCTCCTGCCTCAGGGCCCCTTGCTGCCCAGAGGGCCTGCGCCGTTTCTGGCTGCGGTCCCAGCTGGTGTGTGGAAGGAAAGACATCCTCTTGCACACACAAGTGGCCCCATGCTGGGCCCACAGCACTGGTTACCCAGCCTCCCCAGGCACTGCCAATACCCTCTACCAAGAGATCCTGGCCTCTGGCAATTCCCTGTACTACGTCTGCAGTAAACCAGCAGACCCCATAAAACCACCTCACTAGCCCTTACAGGGCTTGGGGGTCTAAACCATGCTCCCAGCCTGGTGGGGACCCCCAGAATTAGTGCCTGCACTACCAACATAAGAGTCTCCTAAAATTTCTTCCTCCCCAGCACAAGCGCAGAAGAGCCACTGCTCTCCTCCCAGGCCCCTGGTCGATTTCATTCTATTTCAGAGTCATCTAATGACCTGGACACCTGGGTCTAATGACCCTGTCCACAAAGTGTGAAGGACTGAGTGTCCCAAAATTAAACAAGGGACGCTCCAGGTTTGCTTTTTTGCCTGCTTGCCTAAAAAGAGGCTCTGCAGGCTGGGGATATAGCTCAGTGGAATAAACGCCTGCCTAGCAAGCGCAGGGTCCTGAGTTCAATCCCCAGTACCGCCAAAAAAAAAAAAAATAAAATAAAATAAAATAAAAAGAGGCTCTGCAGCCTGGGTTATTTCCTCTGAATGTCTAGCAAAGCCCCTGGCACACAGAAATAATTCCGTCCTTCCCATTATCCTCGGATTTCCCTGGGAGAAGGAATCCAAGCTGGTTCCCCACTGTTTCCCCCACTCGAATCACTCTTTCCCGAAGGCCTTGCCCTCACCCACCATCTCCTACCCCAACACCGGTGAAACTGCTGCCCTTGGTCCCTCCCTGCTTCGTTGTGCAGACACTCAGGCCCAGCACAGCAGCCCCGCCCCCACAGCTTACCAGAACTTGAAGACGATGCCGGTGGCTACGAGAACAATGATGACCGAGATGGTGATCGTGACGTAGAGCTGGGGGTCCACACCTGATTGGGGTGGGGAGAAATTGCAGGCAGATGGGGTGGGGTTAGGCCAAGGAGTGCTGCCGGTACACCCACACTGCCCAATGCATTCTGCTGCTCCAGGGCCTCCATCCTTACCAACAGCTCCCCCTCCAGGGTTCAGCTTTTTGCTTCCACTCCCCTCAAGGGCTGTTGTTTTTGTGGTACTGGGGATTGAACCCAGGGCCTTAACGCTAAGCTGCATCTCCAGCCCTCTTCTAAAATTTTGAGACAGGGTCTCCACAAATCTCATAAATTGCCTTGGCTGGGCTTGCACTTGGGGTCTTCCTGCCTCAGCCTCCCAGGCACGCATCACCACATTCAGCTTCTCCAGTATATACAAGTGATGAGAACAAGGCTCAGATCAGAGATCAAAAAGAATCTAGCTTTGTGCAGAGAAGCTGGGGGGTGCAGGTGGGGCTGTCCGAATCTCTGCCCAGGGCTCAGCCCCACCCACAGGTACTCCCAGAGCCAGGAGGTCACCCTGGCAGTCCCTTCCTCATGGTGCTCTTCTGCCTGGAATACTGTTTTCAAGGCCTAGCTCAAATGTCAGTTTCTGAGCTGTCCTGATGCCCAGGCAAAAGTCCTCTCTCAGTTCTCTCTTCCCCTAAAAACAGGCCCTGTGAGCCTCTATTAGAGCTTGACTGTGTTGACTCATCCCTGCCTGTGTACACATCTGTCTCCTCTGGTGGACCTGAACTCCAGGCCTCAGATGGCATCTTCATCTCTGCATCCTGGCGGGCACAGAGCCTGGCACTTTGCTGAGGACGCTCCCAACAAGGCTCCTCCTTCAGCCCCTCAGTCTTCCCGGGCCTCACCTTCTCCGCGCCCTCCAAACAGGAATGGCCTCAGGGTGGCGGGCGTCTCTCCCAGGATGAGCCCATTTCCATCATCTCGCATGGAGTCTGAGTTGGGGTGTGGGGTAGCTAGCCCATGGGGGGCTGCAAAACCATAGTCCAGGGGCAGAAATCCAGGATTGACAGAGTTGGGGTCCCCTCCATCCTCTCGAGACACAGTGGGACCCCACACAATAGCCCAGGGGTACTGGGATGAGGGTGGCCCCTCCTCAAAGCCCGATGGGGTGGCAGGGGGCGCAGTGCCGGGCAGGATTTGCCTCCGTGATCTTGGGACGCGAGGGGATCGGCTTGGTGGAGGTGCCCGCTCCCACACACACACGTGGCGTGGGGCCGAGGGGCCGCCCCGGGCACAAGGGGGGCGGGCTGGGGCCGGAGGGGTCCGAGGGGAGGAGGAGCCCTGAGCAGGCGGTGGGAGGGGCAGCAGCAGCAGCGGCCAGAGAGGGAGGAGGTGGGACCGCAGCAGAGCGGGCCTGCAAGGAAGGCGAGAGAGCAGGTGAGACCTCGCCTACCGCAGCCTCTGCGGGGAGGGTGGGGGTCCTGAGAAAGCCCCGGTGCCTCTTCCCGTCCTCCTAGGCTGCACCGTGGGGAAGGAGCAACTAGGTGGAAAAGGACAAGCCCTCGGGAAAGTGGTCTCCAAGCTCCCCCTGCTGGGCCAAACTTACCACATCCTGGACTCCAGGTTTGAGATCTTCCTCAGCTGTGACCCAGATTTTCAGACTTTACTGCGGGAGAAAGGAGTCGTCACGCACCAACCTCCTCCTGGTGTACCTCCTGGCTCCTTCCCCGACATCTCTAGGGCCACCTCCCCCTCCTGGCTGCACAGCACTGCCAGCCCTGTTGGGGTCACCTAGGATCCATGCTTCAGAGCGGCTTTTGGGGAAAAGGCGCCCAGCGTGGTTCCCTGAGTACCCCAGCGCGTCTACAACTTCCTGGGTCCCTGTTACCTCCCTACCCCAGCGTCTACTCCTGTTTCTCTGGCTTCTTCTCACTTCCTCTGCCCACAGCTCTAGGCTTTTCTTGGATCTTAATTTAGAGCCAAGAACCTTGTGATTCCTTGAGCACCTACCGCTAGGGAGGGAGCTCGAGGGTGGGGGAGGGGGAGGCGGTCTGCACAGGGGGCCTTGGGCCTCCCACCAGCCAGCGCCTGCGGTCTGAGGCATTACTCTTAGGGTGGCCCAGGAGCCCGCAGCTTCAGCAGAAAGGAAGGAAGAGGTGCAGGGATGGGAGGAAAGAGAGAGGTGGGCGGGAGAATAACTACAGATGTAATTTTTGCTCTTGATGTTTAATCATCTAAATGCATAGGTGCCCTCTGACAGGAGGTGGCTGGGAAGACGGCGCCCCCTCAAATGTCCCTCTATAGGGGTGTGTGCTGAGAGCTGAGGGTGGTGGATCCAGGGGGCAGGCTCCCCGGGGAGACAGGAGTCCACATACTAGCAAATCTGCACCCAGCACGTCCGCACCCGGAAGGTCTGAGAAGGGTCAGGAGTGAGGAAAAAGCCGGGCGTGGTGTGCATGCCTATAATCCCAGCAGCACTCCAGGAGGCTGAGGCAGGAGGATTGCCACGAATTCGAGGCCAGTCCACTACACAGTGAATTTAGCCTGAACTACACAGCGGAGACCCTGTCCCCAAAGACCAATTGAGTGAGGAGAGAAAAGAAAGGCAAGAGGCAGGCAGCCCAGAGTGCAAAGTGAGGGACGGCAAACCGCCCTGGGAGGGGAGAGAACGGGACGGAGAATGCTGAAGGTGTAAAGGTAAGGGGGTGCAGGGTGCAGGGGCAAAGGGCAGCAGGGAAGAGGGAGAAGGGGCCTGGCAGCAGGGGCGTCGGAAGTGCAGAGATGGAAGGGAAAGGGACGAGGGGACGGCGCAGACAGGAGAGAGGAAGCGAGAGGACAGAGCACGATGCTTAAGACAAAACGCGAGGAGGACACGACTAGAGGATGAAAGATGGAGGAGTTCGGAATTGTGTCTTCGGATTAACGGGATCCGAAGGCAGTTCCGGGGGCGCGGAAAAGGAGACGAGGGTGGCAACTGACAGCACGTCTAGGGGGAGAAAGAGGCTGGAGGCGGGAGGGAGGGACGAGAGCGGGACCAGTGGAGCGGGAAGGGGCTCCCAAGGACCTCGGTGGCCAACCGATGCCAGGACCCCCTGCCCTCGCCTGGCGCATCCCCAGCCCATCGCCCGCAGCGCTCGAGTCACCCCCTCCAGGAAGCCCGCAGTCCCCAGGCTGGCGCGCCGCCCCCACCCGCCCGTTCTCCACCGACCTGTTGTGCGCAGGAGACGGCCGGGGGTTGTGTGGGGAGCTGGACCCTGGGCACGGTCCCCAATCCTGCCCATCCCGGACGCGGCTGGACAGCAGCGGAAGGGGGACGACGCGAAGGCGGGAGGCCGGGGGCTGGGGGGAGGGCGAGGGGACCCGTGGTCGGGCTGAACGGAGCGCCAAGATGCAGGCGGCGGGCGGCGGGGATGCGCCTGCCGCATGGGGAGGGCGGCGGGGTCCGCGCGGCGGGCGCGGCGGGAGGCGCTTCGGGCGGAGCCGGCCGGGCAGGGGCGCGGGGCTCTCACGGGGAGGCAGGGCCGGCGCGGGGCCCCACTCACCTGCGTGCCCGGCGCAGCGGCGCGAGGACTGTGGGCGCGCGGGGTGGCGTGGGGCTCGGGGGTCGCTAAGCAGGGCGGGGCGCGGGGCATGGTCGGGAGGTTCGACCGGCAGCAAGCGCTAGAGCCAGAGGGGGCGGGCGCCCGGGGCGCGGGGCGCGGGGCGGCGGCAGCAGCGGTGGCGGACGCGAGAGATGCTCGGCTCGGCTATGTTCGGCTGGACTCGGCTGGGCTCGGCTCGGCTGGGTTCGGCTGGGTTCGGCTGGGCTCGGCGGGGCTCGGCTGGGCTCGGCTGGGCTCGGCTCGGCAGCTGGGGCTCCTGGGTCTTCGCCTCTCCCATTTGTGTCTGCAGGCCACACACCGTGAAGTCCTGCCGCCGCGCTGCCCAAGTGCAGGGCTGGAAAGGATGCGGGAGAGAAGGGGGGAAAAGGGGCGACCTCCAGTCTCTCGGGCTCCCCCTCTTTCACCCCAACTCAGTGTATGCCTATGGTCGCCCCAAGCAGTTCTGAGTTTCTGAATCACCCAGTACTCTTGATTTTTTGAGACAGGGTCTTGATATTTAATCTAGGCAGATCTTGAATTCACAGCAGTCCTCCTGCCTCAGCCTCCAGAGGGCTGGCAGGGCTAGGATTACAGGCATGCGCCCCCTCTCCTAGCCAGGGCTAAAGCCAACCAATACTCCTTTTTTTTTTTTTTTTTGAGACAGGTCTCGCTATGCAGTTCAGGCTGGCCTTGAGCTCACTTTGTAGCCCAGGCTGGTCTCCAACTTGCAACGATCTTTCTGCCTCAGCCTCCCGAGTGCTGGGGTTACAGGCATGCACCACCATGCCCAGCAACCAATACTCCTCGATTCCCCAACTCTGTTTTACCCTCTTGGATGAGCGGTGGAGGAACAGTTGGGAAGAAGACTCTGCACGATCATTGGAATACCCCAACAGCTTGAGCCCCTGTTTTACTCTGGTCCTGCTATAATTCATTCTCCTGGAAGCAACCCAGATGATCTTTTTCTTTCTTTTCTTTATTTCTTTCTCTTTTTGAGGCAGGGTCTTGCTATGCAGTTCAGGCTGGCCTTGAGCTCACTTTGTAGCCCAGGGTGGTCTCAAACTCACAATGATCCTTCTGCCTCAGCTTCCTGAGTTCTGGGATTACAGACGTGCGCCACTGCACCCAGCCAGGTGATCTCTAAAGTAAATAGATCAGCCCCCAAAGACTGGCAGCTGCAGGGGGCTTTGTCAGTCCTCACGGTATTCCAGCTTCTTACTGTATTTACAGGGCACTATGAGATGCCATCGCTAGGTACCTCTCTGGCTTCCTGTCCTAAAGGTTTCTATTCTTGAGGTCCAGTAGACCTGGTCTACCTCCTAGGAGAATAGCAGAACCTGCCTCAGGGCCTTTGTACTTGCTGTCAGACCTTTCTGTAATGATTTTCCCTAGCTTTTCACCCCTTTGCTCCAGTCTCCCTTGAGAAAAGGAAGCCTTTTTCAATCTCTCTCAAAAATAGAATCCCCTCCTCCTGCTCCCACCCCATCCTCTCTCACATTAAACTGCTTTTCATCGCTGCACTGTAGGGCACCACATTCCTAGTTTGTCTCCAGCCTTGCGAGCTATCTTCCTGTCTTACTCAGCTCTGACCTCTAAATGTAGGTGCCTCCTAGGGCTTAGTCCTTGGCCTTGTCTTTCCACCATCTCTGTCCAGTGATCTCATCCAGTCTCAGGGCTTAAATACTCTGTAAATGTCAATGAGTCCTAAATTTATATCCAGAGCGCCAGACCCATTTATCCAGCAGGCTGTTTGACATCTCCACTTGGATGTCTAATGGCTGTGCAAAGCCAGCGTGACTAACATGGGTGTCTTGAGCCCCACCACCCCAACCCATTGCTCTCCCTGCGCCCTCTCCTGGAACATGACGGTTCCTCCTCGTTCAGGCTAAAAATGGAGAATGTTCCTTTCACTGGTGCCCTTTCCATGTCGAATTAACCACCAGCTCCCGTGGGGCCTGCATCGGACATCCGTCCGGACTCCACCCCTACCCTTAATCCCTTGCTACCGTTGGATCCAAGCCTGCGTAGCTGGTTCCTTACTTTGGTTGTTGCCCTTACAAGCTAGTCTTCACAGTATCGGTACCATGTTAAAAATCTAACGTGTCTAACAAGGTTCTCTTTTTCCCTTTTTGCAGTGTATGTGGGTATCAAACCCAGAGATGCTCTACACCTGCAGCTCTTTTTACTTTTTTATTTTGAGACAGGGTCTTGCTATATTGCCCAGGCTGGCCTCAAACTTGTCCCAGTGATTCTTCTACCTCAACTTCCCAAATAGGGGGCCTTACAGATTTGTTCCCCTGAGGCTGGCTTCAAGTGTGTTTGTATCATACTGGGAATAAATCTGAAGTCCACATAAGGAGAAGTGATAGCCCTGACCCCCGTCCACCCCTTCTCCCCCAACCATCTGAGCTCTGAAAACAATCACAGTCAGCACATTCCAACATCCAGCACCCACCACCTGAGCCCAGGGAGCAAGGCCTACTCTTCTAGGACACATCACATGAGCCCCACCAGCTGGGTCACAGGGCCCATTGCTACAGCCCATCCTCATCTGTCCTCACTTCCCCCATCTCCCACTCCCCTTGCATCATCTGACCCACGCCTATCCCATTAGCCCCCTCCCTGCTAATCCTACCCATACATGACCCAGGTCAGTACTGGACTCGACTCTCCTTTAGAGTTGCTCCAGGAGGTCCCACCTGTAACCCCCAAACTCAAGCTGGCGGTGTTCTTTACCAGCTCATCACCATTTATCTAACAAGGAGCCCACCAGTTCATACTCCTCCTAGTACACAGTGCTCCTGCCAAATCAGGCTTGTTGGATTTCTAGAACATCAGAAACTCTTTTAGCATTCCTGCAATTTGATTCCCTCTCCCTGGAATGCTTTGCCACCCTTCCCTCCCATTCTACCTACTTTCTGATCATTCAGATCTCTACTTAGAATCTAAAGTGCCCCCACCCTCTTTTTTCTCTTTTTGAGACAGGGTCTCCCCAGGTAGTTCAGGGCGGGCTTGAACTGACTATGAGGTCAGGCTGGCCTTACACTTGCAGCAATCCTCCTGACTCCGCTTCCTAAGTTCTGGGATTATAGGCTAAGCATGTACCACTGCACCCGGCCCACCGCCTTCTTTCATCAAGTTCTATTGTCTTTTGGACTCATCACTTTCTGGAATGATCTGCCTGCTGTTCATTGTCTGCCCCACTTACACAGGAGAGCAAAGCTGTCACTTGTCTTGCTCACCCCAGATCCTACCCCTACGGCAGTGCCTTGGCTCAGGAGACACTTGCTGTCTGTTGCTTAGTGAACTTCTTCCAGGACCCTCCTCTGAGCACTTCGTCCCGTTCTCTGTCCTCTCCTGCCTTTCCTCTGTCTGTGCTCCCACCCTGACCTCTCTGCCCTGGGCCCATGGCTCACATCCACTCCCCTGAGGTCTCCCCCACTGCCCCTCCCTCTACCACTCCTCCCAAGTCCCATCCAGTTGTGACTGTGATTAGCCTGGCACTCCCGCCCTTTCCCGAAGGAAGCCTTCTGCTCCCCCCAGCATCTGCAGCAGCTGCCCTCCCTCCTTGCCCCTCCCATCTGACAGCCTTTATTTAGCGGGTCCATAGCAGTGGGCGTGGGAGCTGTCCTCCCGTGTCTCCTAGTGGCACAGGAGAGACAGTACACCTTGCCAGTGGACAGGGCCACGCTGCCACGGACAGTGTCCATCCCAAGAACATGTCTGGTGTGGACCACATTTATCAAGTGAGTACTTGCTCTCCGTGTGCCTTTTACAGGGAGGACTTCGGGTCATTACCAACCATTTGTAGTGTTCCGATTGATTCTTCTAGTAAACATTTTTTTGACCATTTACTACCTGTCAGGTATTGGGCTGCAGCCAGGGGTATGGCGGAGAGCAACAACAAAGTTACAGTGGCCATGAGCTGGAGATACAGCTCAGCAGTACAAGCGCCTACCTGGCAAGCACAGAGTCTTGAGTTTGATTCCCAGTACAAAAAAAAGTTACAATGGCTTTTTGGCCTTGTCTTGCAGTAAGGGAGACAGTGGAGCTGAGTGACAGGCTGGCCAGCTGTGCTCATGGCCCTGTTTTTGGCTGTGTCTGACGCTGGTAGCTTTGTCACCCTCTCTGGGGCCGGGGAAGGTTCCCAGGATTTGTCAGGGTAGGTTTCTTTCTGCCTGTTTTCTGGCCTCAAATACCCAGTGTCCTTCCAAACACCTTTGTTTAAAACTGATGATCTTACTTGCTCCTTTACTGAGAAAGTAGAAGCAAGCAGAGGAAATACTTCCCTTTCCACCACCTCTTCCCTGCACCTCTGTCCCCCAGTGGGGATCCCAGACCCCATCACCCGCAGAATCATCATGCCATCTACTGTCCCTCCCTCTCCTGCAGCAGCTCTGCGTGGTTTTGGCGGCAGCAGCAGGTGCACCCACACTGTCTCCTGGCTTTGGAAGATCTGCCTTACCTGCATGTTCCCTCCATCTGGCCCATCTCTGCTGCTCATTGCAGCGAGGCTTTCTAGGAGAAGGCCTCTGGCCATGGCCTCCACCTTTTCTCCCCTGCCTTCTCTGTCTTACCACTCAAATCTGGACGATTGCAATTTTCAACCCACTGTTTAGAATTGGTAATGCATTCATATGTTAAAGTCAACGCTATAAGTCTACTTAGAACAGTGTGGGATCAAAGTTTTCCTTCTCACCCCACCCACCATCCTTCCGATTCCCATCCCTGACCCCAGCGTGACTCAGTTCTATGTGTTCTTTCAGTTTTATTAAGTTTATACAAGCAGAGCGCAGCACGAATTCTTCCTCTTCCTCCTCCTCTTCTCCATCTCCACTTCTACCCTTTCTGTCTCAGCCTCTGTCTCTGTCTCTGTCTCTGTCTCTTTCTCTATCAAACTCAGGGCCTTGCTAGGCCAGTGCTATATCTCTGAGCTACATCCCCAGGCTGCACTATAATTTCTTCTGCTGGGGGGACACTAGCAATTAAACCCAGCTTACATTGAGCTACATCTTCCACTCTATTTTATTTTAAATCAGGGAAGGTCGTCAAGCTGCCCAGGCTGGGCTGAGACTGGCAACGTTTCTGCCTCAGCCTCTCCCAGTGGTGGAATCATAGCCGTGTGCCACCACACCCCCCCACCCTTGTGACCCTGCCGTCGATGGATGGTGAGCAGCCTCACCCTTGTGGCACTCTGAGACACGGCTGCGGTCCCAGTGTCTTGCACTTTCTCTTGATGGGCTTCTGCCCAAGCTGCCTCCTGAAGTCTCTCTTCCCAAATGGCCTGTGTGTGTTTCTCACTCTGGAGGTCAGCTGTCAGGGAGATTTCACCTAGTGAGCAGCACCCTTTCATGCAGTTGGTCATGTGCCCTCCTAGAACACCTTCTTCACCTGGTGTTTAAGTTGCTTTGAGATCCTGGTGCTTGAGACGTGCCAGCTCCTCCTTAACTCCTGGGCCCAGTGATAGTTCTCTGCACTCCCTGTGGTCAACCCCCTTCTGGATTTCATTCTGTGTCTGCGTGCTAAATATTTTTTTTTCTGTTCTTGTTTTGTTTTACTTTGTTTGAGACAGGGTCTCATTATATAATTCAGGCTGGCCCTGAGCTCACTATGTAACCTAGGCTGGCCTCAAACTCATGGCAATCCTCCTGCCTCAGCCTCCCAAGTGTTGGGATTACAGGCATGTGCCACCACACCTGGCTTGGATGCTAAATATTTTGTCTGATAACTCCAAATTTTATCTCTGTCTCTGTCTCTTGGCTTCCTCAAGACCTTCTCAACCGAAGTACGAATCAACCCACTCCAGCCGCTCCTCTCTGTAACTAGCATCTCCATGCTTCTAATTTACCCAGGACCAGAATCCTGGAGCTACCCTGTCATCCTTCTCAACTATCTGTAGCTGCTGAGTTTTGTTTTGTTTTATGAAACAGCGTCTTCTTATATAGTTGAAACCAACCTTGACCTGGCAGTGTGGCCCCAGGTGGCTTCCAGCTTTGATCCTCCTGCCTCAGCCTCCCAAGTACTTGAATTATAGCCATCTACCACCATGCATGCCTTTAGTATTTTCTTTTGTTCTACATTTAAGCATATATATACACATATAAATTTTATTGTGGTAAAATACACATAACAGAATTTACCATCCTAACCAAAAAAATATGTTTTTGATTATGCCGGGGATTGAACTCTACCACTGAGCTATACCCCTAGTCCAGGTCATTCCCCAGTAGTGGGATGGGACCCAGGACCTCTGCACTAGCTGTGTTCCCTGTCCATTTTAGGGTTTCATTTAGTTGCTGACCCAAAGTCTCAGTGACTTAGCCAGACTGGCCACAGATTTGCAATCCTGCCTCAGCCCCTCAGAGTGCTGGAGTTATAAGCGGCATCCTCACACCCAGCCCCAGCCTTTTCTATTTTTTGAGACAAAGTCTTGCTAGATTGCCCAAACTGACTTTCAATTTGGGATCCTCCTAGCCTTCGGCCTCAACCTCTCCAGTGGCTGGGATTACCCCCAGCCCAGCTAAGCCAATTTTAAGTGTGCAGCTCTGAGATAGCAAATACAGTCATCATGTTGTGCAACCATCACCAGCATCCGTCTCCATAATTGGTTTTTGGGGTTTTTTTTGTGTTTTTGAGACAGGGCCTCACTATGCAGTTCAGGCTGGCCTTGAACTCATTTATGTAGCCCAGGCTGGCCCTGGACTCAAAATGATCCTCCTGCCTCAGCCTCCCAAGTGCTGGGATTATAGGCGTGCACCACCACGGCCAGCTCTCCATAATTATTTTTATGAGACAAGGTCTAGCTATGTAATTGAAGTACTAAATAACCCAGGCCGACCTTGAACTCATGGTGATTCTCCTGCCTCAGCCTCTAAGTGTAGGGATATTGCACAATGCCTGGTTTACCATAACTGTTTTCATTTTATAAAGCTGAAGCTCTGTGCTCATTAAATAATAACTCCCCAGTTCCACTCCCTGCAATCTGGCGAACACACTTTGCTATCTGGCTCTATGATTTTTTTTTGTCTTTATGAATTTTCACTGCTCTAAGTACACTATCTCTCAATTTATACATCTAATATATTTACTCAATATGTACATTGTGTATAATTATAAATTATAATTATATACAATTATAAATATATTTGTATAATCCTTGAAATTAATTCAACACACTATATACTCACATATATACGAGACATAAAATGGGAAAATAAGTTTAATACCTAGGAACCCAAGGACCTGACAGTTATCTGTGATTTCTGTCTGTGTGGTTCCCTTCCTTCCATCCTCACGGCTCCTCCCTGTAATCACTGTCCCCCTACTCTTCCCTTTTATTCTGTTGTCTTTGGAATACAGTTTTCTCACAGCTAGAAATAAACTTAAACTGTCCGTTGTTTAGTCTTATTTTCAAATTCTATAAACTGCTGTTAAGTGATACATGGTCTTCTGCACATGTGCACTTGTGCCATCACTTATATGATGTCCAAGACTCACCATAACGTTGCATGAGACTAGAGTTCACAGACACAAGGGTCACAAGTTTCACTGCGTGAGGCTGGAGCTCACAGACACAAGGGTCACATGTGCCACTGTGTGACTGCCTGAGGTGTATCATACTGTGCCTGTGCTCCTGTTGATGGGTTTATGAACTTTTCTTTTTACTATTATTATAAACATTTTTATGACCATTAGTGTATTTGTTGCCAGGCATGGTGGCACATGGCTGTAATCGGAGCACTTTGGGAGGCTGAGGCAGGAGGATCGTTGTGAGTTCAAGACCAGCCTGAGCTATGAAGTGAGCTCAAGGCCAGCCTGAACTGCATAGCAAGACCCTGTCTCAAAAAGGCAAAAAAAAAAAAAAAGTATTTGTCTACTGTGTCTTTACAAGAATTTCTCTAGAGCAAATGCCTAGGAGTGGGACCGTTAGATTATGACATACAGTATAAGAATAATTTTGAGCTGGGCATAGTGAAACACTCCTGTAACGCTGATATTCAGGAGACTACAGCTGGAAGATGCAATTTCAAGCACATCCTAGTGACTTAGCTAGCAAAACTGTTTCAAAATTTAAGAGTGAGGTCAGGTGCACACCTGTAATCCCAGTGCTCAGGAGGTTGAGGCAGGAGGATTGCCTCGAGTTCAGTGCCAGCCTGGGCTGCATAGTGAGATCCTATGGGAAGAAAGAAGACAAGAGAAGAGAAAAGAGCTGGGCATGGTGGCGCACATCCATAACTGGGGCACTCAGGAGGCTGAGGCAGGAGGATTGTCACAAGTTCGAGGCCAGCCTGGGCTACAAAGGGAGCTCAAGGCCAGCCTGAGCTGCATAGCGAGACCCTGTCTCAGAAAGACAAAAAAAAAAGAAAAGGTGACAAAAAGGGCTGGGGATGTCACTCAATGTAGAGGCCCTGCATTCAACCCCTGGCACTGCCAGTCCTCATCCTCGTCCACGAGAAGGGTGAAGTGACACAGGCCTGTAGATCACAAGTGTGAGGCCAGCCTCAGCAATTTAGCAAGACCCTGTCTCAAAAGAGAAAAAGGGCTGTACATACAGCTCAGTGTGAGAACCCATGCCCACCATGTGCAAGGTCCTGGGCCATATTCCCAGTGCTTGAAGAAAAGCATAACCTTTTAGATGGAAAGCCAAATTATGAGTCCTCATTGGTCTATGTTCTAACAGTTGTATATTTAAAATTCTTAATTGTGCAAATCCAGTAGGTGTACAATAGTATCTCATTGTGGTTTTATTAGTCATCTGTAAAATTACTAATGCAATTGAGTCTCATTTTACGTGCTTTTGTTTTTTCAGCCAGGGTCTCAAGATGTGGTTCAGGCTGGCCTTGAACTCACTATGTAGCACAGGCTGGCCTCAAACTCATGGTGATCCTCTTGACTCAGCCTCCTGAGTGCTGTGTGCCACCATACCCAGCTTTACATAAATTTTAGCTTTTAAAGTTTCCTCTTCTGGGAAATGCCTGCTCATTTGGGTTATTTATATTTTTCTTACTGATTTGTAGCTTTTTGTTTTGTTTCGTTTGAGACAGTTCTTGCTATGCAGGTCAGATTGGCCTTGAGCTCACTTTGTAGCCCAGGCTGGCCACAAACTCACAACAATCCTCCTGCCTCATCCTCCTAAGTGCTGGGATTACAGGTGTGTGCCACCACGCCTGGTGATTTGTAGGTCTTATATATTCTGGAGACTAATTTTTGCCAGTTATGTATGTTGCAAATGTCTGCACTTTCTCCCTTGCCCTTCCCTTCTCTTTTCCTATTCTCTTTTCTTCTCTTGAGATATGTTCTCACTAAATCACTAAATTGCCCAGGCCAGGCTAAGCTCAAACTTGGGCAACTCCTGCCTCAGCCTCCCAGGTGCAGGGATTACAAGAGTCCACCACCCTGCCCGCTAATATTTTTCTTTCTTTCTTTTTTTTTAATCTGTGACAGTCTCACTAAGTCCTAAATTGTCCAGACCAGCTTGAACTTGCCATTATTCTGTATCTGCCTGCCAGATCTCTGAGAGTACAGGCATGCTCCACCGAGACTGGCTCGCTGTGCTACCTTTTTGGTATTGAAACTTCCTCTCATAGATTGGGGGCGTCATTCCATTTATTTAGGTCTTTTTTTTTTTTTTTTTTTTTGTCTTTTTGAGACAGGGTCTTGCTATGCAGTTCAGGCTGGCCTTGAGCTCCCTCTGTAGCTCAGGCTGGTCTCAAACTCCAAATGATCCTCCTGCTTCAGCCTCCCGAGTGCTGGGATTACAGATGTGCGCCACTACGCCTGGCTTATTTAGGTCTTCTTAAATGTCTTTGAGTAAGATACAATTTTAAGCATACAGATAATGCACATTTTGTGTTTTATGTAATCCTAGGTACTATTTCGATTTTCTATTATAGTTATTGGTATTTTTTAAAATTACATTTTCAAAGTGCCTTTTGCTGGTATATAGAAGTGTTATTGATTTGCAATATTCACTTTAGAACCTGAATCTTTGATAAACTCTGTCATGGCCGGGCATGGTGGCGCACACCTATAAACCCAGCACTTGGGAGGCTGAGGCAGGAGGCTTGCTGCAAGTTCGAGGCCAGCCTGGGCTACAAAGTGAGCTCAAGGCCAGCCTGAACTGCATAATGAGACCCTGTCTCAAAAGACAAAAAAAAAAGAAAAAGAAAAAAAAGATGTCTGTCTTCTGCCTAGTCATTTTCTATAGACTTTTTACATTTTGATAAAAGCAGTCATGTCATCTGCAAGAGATTGTCATTTGCTATTTCCTTTCCAATGCTGTGCTTTTAATTTCCTTTGCTTGTGCTGACCAGGACCTTTAGTGCAGCTTTGAATAAGAGCAGTGATAGGCCATCCTGTCTGTTTTGTTCCTCCTTTGAAAGGAGACACTTCCAGTGTCTTCCTAGTAAGAACAGTCCTTGCATCTGAAGCCCTGCGTTCAATCCCCAGGACCACATAAACAAGGAAATAAATTCTTAGAATGGTGTTTACTGTAGTCTTTTAAAAGTAATTTTTACAAGTTAAAGAAGACTCTTCTACACTTTGTCATACATGTGTATTGAATTTAATGCTTTATATTATGGTAAAACAACACACACGAAGACAAGTACAACCCAATGTAGAGTACGTGGGCCGGGGATGTACCTCAGCAGCACACACCTGCCTGGCAAGTGCCAGGTCCTGAGTTCGATTCCCAGTATCAAAAAAAAAAATAGAGTATGGCTGCACATGGTGGCAGATACCTGTTATCTCAGCACTGAGGAGGCAGGAGAACACCCCTGAGTTCCAGGGCAGTCTGCACTACATAATGAGTTCAGTGCTATCGTGAACTACATAGCAAGACCCTGACTAAGAAGATAAACATAAAGCATAATTAACACCTATAGAAGGAATACTTATAAGTGGAATAACCACCATCCAGGCTATGTAACCCTAAGGAAAGTGCCTTGCTGTTATTCCCGTGTATCTGTGTGTTCCTGCCCAGTCACTCACCCCTCCCTCCTCCTCATAGGAAGGCAGTTCTCTGATTTGCATGTCAATCGCTTCCTTGCTTTTAAATTTCCACATGGGTACACATTCTTTGATATAGTTTATTTTATATGGGTTTGAAACTATCTGCAATGATAATAGACACATGCCCTGTCTACAAGAGTGGAGATGTTTCTGTTTTCTTGGATGACCCGAAGGCCCTTGGCACCGTGGCATACACCCTTGACCTCCCCCTACCCTGCAGTCAGCATCTTTGATCCATATTCTTGTCAACTTGGGGCATTGTCAGGCTTTAATTTTAGTGATTGTGGCATGGATAGTGACACTCATCGTGGATTAATTTACACTCTCCTGATTACTGTTTTTCTTTTTCTTTTTTTTGGAGTTACATCCCCAGCACTTTTATTTTTTGTTTTGTTTTATGTTTTGAGACAGGGTCTCACTGTGTAGTTCAGGCTGGCCATGAACTTACTATGCAGCCCAGGATGACTTCAAACTCTTGGCAGTCCTCCTACCTCAGCCTTCCAAATACTGGGATTACAGGTGTGCACTGTCATGCCTGGGTCCTTTTTTAATTTTGAGACAAGGTCTTACCAAGTTGCTAAGGTGCCCAGAGTGGTCTTAAATTTATATGCTTCTTGCCTCAACTTCCCAAAGTACTGGGTTCATAGGCTTGTACCACTGCACCTGGCTATCATTTGAATCCTGTGAAATATTTCCCCACCTGAATTCCTGAATATACTCTCCTGTATTATCTTATAGAGCCTTTTGATTTACCTTTTACATTTAGTATAGTCGGAATAGATTTTTTTATATGGCTTGAGGTAGGGATTCAATTTTATCTTTTTCTTACAGAAATGTGTGTCACTTCTCTCCTGCTCAAAGTTCAAGCTCTATCATAAATTAAGTGTGTGTATGTGGGTGGGTCTATTCCTCAGCTCTGAATTAGGTCCCAGTTTCTATATCTATTAGGTCCATTTCTCTATCTCTGTGCCAATACTACACTGTCTTTTAGTAGTTTGTTTGTTTGTTTGTTTGTTTTGGGGGTGAATTCAAGGCTTCATGGGTGTGAAGCACACGCTTTACCTCTGAGTTAGCACACGTCTCCAGCTCCATCTACTGTTCTAATCTTTGGCTTTGTAGTTATGTCGAGGTATCTGATAAAGCAAGTCTTTCCACATTGTTCCTTTTTGAAAGGATATTACTGGCCTTTTGCATTTCCCTGTACATTTTGGAATCAGTTTGTCAGTTTCATACATTCATCAATAAACCTTGTAGGAATTTTGATTAATACTGTACTGAGTCTATAAATCACTTTGGGGAGAACTGACTTCCTCATGATATTGAATTTTCTAATCTATTAACATGATCTATCTCTCAATTTGTTCATTTATTTATTGATACTGGGGATTGAAGCCAAGTCCTTCAATACTGAACTGTATCCTCAGCCTATTTTATTTTATTGAGGCAGGGTCTCGCTAAATTGCTCAGGTTGGCCTCAAACTTGCAATCCTCCTGCCTCAGCCTCGCAACTACTGGGATTACAGGCTGTTTTGTTTTTGACACAAGGTCTTACTGTGTATTTCAGGCCGACCTCAAATTTGAAACAAGCCTTCTGCTTCATCCTTCCAAGTATTGGGATCACAGGAGTATACCGCCATGCCAAGCTACCAGGCCTTTTCTTTTTTTTTTTTTTTTTGAGACAGGATCTTGTTATGTAACTCAGGCTTGATCTCATTATGTAGCCCAGGCTACCCTAAAACGCCTGGTGATCCCCCTGTCTCAGCCTCCAGCATGCTGGGATTATAGGCCTAGGCTACCAACCAGGCCTGGTCTCTGTTTCTGCACTGAAGACTGAACTCAAGATCTTGCTTATACTAGGTAAGTACTTTATTTATTTATTTTTTATTTTATTCTGGTACTGGGAATTGAACTCAGAACCTCGAGCTTGCCAGGCAGGTGCTGTGTCACTCAGCTATATCCCTGGCAGGTAAGCGCTTTAAAAGACTTTTTAAAAATCACAGATAGGGGCTGGGGGTATAGCTCAGTGGCATAAGCACTTGCTTGGCAAGCGTAAGGTCCTGAGTTCGATCCCTAGTACCAGAAAAAAAAATCATGAATAGATGTTGATTTCATCACATGCTTTTTCAGTATATATTGAGATGATGGCATAATTTATTAATTTAACCTCAATATGAAAAATGAAATGAATGTATTTCCAAACATTAAGCTCCTCTTAAATTCCTGGGATAAACTCAAGTTAGTCTGATATATTCTATTTTTTGCATGCTTCTGGATTCAGTGTGTGCATATCCTATTGAAGGTTTTTAGGTCTATTATTGAGATTGGCCTATAATTTTCCTTTATACTGTTGCCCATATTCATTTGTGTTATCCAAGTATTTCGCTTACATAGGTTGAAGAGTGTTCTGTGTTCTATATTCTGGAAAAGTTTATATAAAATCAAAATGGTCTCCACTTTGAAGATTTGGTACAACTTGTCATTATGATGTTATTCTTGATTTTTTCACACCTCACATCTTTTTTTTTCTTTCTATCTTTCTTTTTTGAGACAGGGTCTCGCTATGCAGTTCAGGCTGAGCTTGAGCTCCCTTTGTAGATCAGGCTGGTCTCAAACTCACAATGATCCTCCTGCCTCAGCCTCCTGAGTGCTGGGATTACAGGTGTGCACCACCATGCCCAGCTCACAACTCACATCTAAT
This sequence comes from Dinomys branickii, assembly GCA_004027595.1. Classification (NCBI taxonomy): domain Eukaryota; kingdom Metazoa; phylum Chordata; class Mammalia; order Rodentia; family Dinomyidae; genus Dinomys; species Dinomys branickii. The sequence continues at coordinate 108 of PVLD010006789.1, read as the reverse complement.
GCACTTGCAAAATCTGTTCATTCTTCTTTTATTTTAATTAATTTATTTTAGGAGCTCACTGTGTAGTTCTTTTTTGTGGGTTTTTTTTTTTTTTTTTTTTTTTTTGTT
>PVLD010006788.1:0-97241 GCA_004027595.1 Dinomys branickii | reverse complement strand
AGGGCGTTAGGACCCAGCCAATCTTCCTCCCCGCGCGGAGCGTCTCTGGCTCCCGGCGTTTGGGGCCCTCCGCGCGGCCTGCCCGATACGCGCGAAACGTGGGATTGCCGGGCGTCTCCGCCGCTAACAAGCCGATCTCTGTCGGGAGTCGCCGGAAGGCTGCACCGGCTCGGGAGGCGGGAGGGACCGAGCTGGCTGCGTTCCCAGGGCGCTTGGACCGAGCCAAGCTTCCTCCCTGCACGGATCGTCCCTGGCTCCCAGCGTCTGGGGCTTTCCCACGTCTCGCCAGGGCAGCCTGGTCCGCCGTACCGCATCTCCCCCGGCATCTCAGAGAAATACGCTCAGTTTGAACTTCCCAGCCGAGGTCCCGGCATTCACGCTCGCCAAGTCTGTCTCGAGCTGGTGGTGTTTATTAAGGAGGATCGATCCCTTGCTGCTCACCTGGTCGCCATCTTCCCATCCACTCTCCGGGCGGCCGGAGGATGTTGTCGGTCCGGGCTCGAGGACAGACGGGCCAGGGTGTTTTCTTGTTGATGGGGGCCACAGAACTGCATGCGTGTGTCAAAACTTAGCGAACTTTGAAAGTTACTTTAAAAAGGTGAATTTTACTGGACCTCAGTTATACCTCAAATTTTTAAAAAGAGTAACGGTTGTAAAACAAGTATTAAAACTAAAAATGCTTCCACAGGTGACAACTGCATCTTGTGGCTCAGAAGCTTCCTGTGAGGTGTTTCGTCCCCTTGGTCCCAGCAACCTTGCCCTCCTTAACGTCAACAGTCACGCTGCCACGTCCCTTACCCGGCACAGTCGTGTCTGATTCCGCAACAATTCCGCAACCCACTGGTTGAATGGAACGGGAGCTCACTCAAGGACGTTTTATGGAATTCAAGGGCAGGCTGTACAGCCGGGCCTCAGGAAGGCTTGGAACCAGGGACTGACACATTTTCTAAGGACCCACAGTCTTTCATTCCCCCTCATGCCTCATTCTTCTTCTTCTTCTTTTTCTCTCCCTTACCTCTTCTCTATGTACACGAGCTAAACATGGCTGATCCAGCCCAGCCCTGCCAGGCCTCTTATCACTTTATTAAGTCCCACATAAATTCTCAGGAAAAAGCATCTGGTTGACTCATCTTGATTTCCCTTTGGTTCTGGATATACAGTTCATATGTCAAGGCCCACTGTCCAGTGGACAAGGGGGTGGGGTAGAAAGCAACTCTCAGGGAAGGAGATATGGGACAGGGAAGAAATAAAGCCAGATAAGGCCGAGCTGATCCTTGACTAACATTTTCAAACCATGTACTTTCAGTTTTTCACATAGCCCAAGAACTCCAAGCATGCTTCTGTCTCAGGGCCTTTGCATTTGCTGTTCCTACTGCCTAGAAGGCTTTCCCAATGGATATTCACAGGGCTTGTTTCCTCACTCTATCAGACCTCTGCTCAAATGGTCAGGCTTTCTCTGACCACCATGCCTAGAACAGCAACTCCTATATCGTACTCCTTGCCATTAATCTGCTGTATTTCTCCTCAGAGCAATTTAAAAACATGATATGATCACATATGTTTACTTAATAGTCTATTTACTATCCCCCTCTTGAATATAAGCTTCGTGAAAGTGAGAACTGTCACGGTTCCTATTATATCACTAGGATACTTAATATCAGGCACAGATCAGATATTCCACAAATATTTGTTGAATAAAGTGTGAATTTTTGCATGCCTATTTTACATGCCTACTAATTATAAATGAGTACGGTCCATGTTCATTTATCTCCAGGGACACTGCCCCATGTAGAGGACTGCCTACAGTTTTAGTTATTTTCTCAGTGCTGGGACAAACACCCAACACCCACAAGTTAAAGAAGGAGATGTTTATTCTGGCTCATAGGTTGTAGGGGTTTCAGTCCACAGTTGGCTGGTTCCAACACAGGACAGAATGGCAGAGCAGCAGGGCAGAAGGTAAACAGTTCATAGCACCACGGGCAGGACGCAGAAACCTTCCTTCTTCTTTCCTTTTTTAATTCTACCCAGGCTACAAATTGTTTAGTGGTCCACCCACACTGAGTGTGGGTCTTCCCTCTTCAGTAAATCCACCGTCCACAGCCAGAACAATACTAAACCAATCAGTGGACTATCCAGTATCACATACCCATGGTCCAGTCACCTCCCAAAAGCCTCACCTATGAGCACATGAGGCTTTCCGGGGAGCATTTAGATATAAGCCATAACACCTACCATTCCTATGCTAGTATTCTTCAGTGCTGACACTAGCTTTTTTTTTTTTTTTGGCCATCTCCTAAAATTCTGCTGCAGTTCTCAATCAGTTTAATTCTGTTTAGCCATTCAATCATAATTCTGGCACCTTCAGCTTGGCTCTCCCCATCCAAACAAGACAACTGCTCTTACCACAAAATTCTATTTCTAAGAAGCCCTACAGAGATCCAGCTTCGTCATGTCTTAGATAAGATATCCAGAGTTTAAGTTCTTTTAAATGCGTCCACAGGACTTTGCACAGTGAACTGAAAACACAGTAAGCTTAACAAATACTTGTGGATTGCTATATACCATTTATTAAGTATAATGGGAGCTAAAACCAACATTTTTTCCATCAGGCAATGTATTAATTATGACCACTTATTGCTGCACTGCATGGTAGGGCCCAGAACTGAACAGATGAACAATCATAGCTCCTACACACTTCCAAAAGACATACTTTAAGAGCAGAGATTTTAAAAACCCACACAAATAACTAATAAGGCAGATATAAGATAAAAAGAATTCTCAAAGTCAAGAATGGTGGAGTGAAACAAGTCCTACATGTATGATGGGGAAAGTTTTAGGAAAGAGACAGAATATTTACATGGCCTTGAAGAATGGAAGACATATTTAGAGCTGAATCAGAACGTGAATATTACATGAGAAAAGTCTGGAGAGACAGCTAAGACAGTAGAGGAAAACGTAGCTTTACATGCATTGACCAAGGAACAAAGAAAAGTTAACAATAAATAAGCATTCAGATAGAAAAGCTGGGGGAAAAGGACCCCAAACCAGAAGAAGCTCAAAGAAATAAAAGTAAGGAAATAATTAAGGTACAAATCAGCAAATTAGAGAACTACAACAGTGCAGTCAGAAGATGGTTCTTTAAAAAGGTTCCGTACATAAACATCTGTCAAGACTGATCCAGTCAAAAGAGAAGAGTTCAATAAAATAGAGTAAAAAAAAAGAGAAACAACTACAGATACAATAAAGGTTTACAGAGAAATGGGTGGAGACTGTCTTTGATGTTTTGACAGATGAAGTGGGGGAAAGAACTCCAGAGATAGCACAGCCTGGGTTGTGCAAAGCCTCCGGTGAGCTTGTGCGGGGAGTGGGGGAAGACTGTGTGGAGCGGAAGCTGGAATGTCTGCTGGGAGGCTTGAGATACGTGGATGAAGAGTCATTAATAAGACTTTCATGGTAAAGTGCCCTAGAAGCAGATCTTACTCTGGGACTAGCAGGGAACTGTTGATGATTTCTGAGCAAGGGGAGGTAATGAGAGCTGTGTTTCAGGAAGACTCTTACTTGCAACCAGTAGGATGACAGTTGGAAGCAGAAACAGAAGCAGCCCCAGGGAATAAGATGGAGGAAACAATCTGTAGTTTGGCGAGTGACTAAAGTCCGTGTGGGATAGCGGTAGGAGACGGGGATGTGCAAAGTGTCAGATGTCCTGACAGAGTCAAGCGGAAGAAGTCACTGGGTACGTGAACCCTCAGGACGACACATCAGATGGAGGTGGCAGTGCAAAGGAGATAGAAAGACACTGGTTGAGGAGCTGAATAATTTTACCCGTGTTCTTTATTTTTTTCTAATGTGTTTTAATCTTTACTGTCCTATGAGGAGGCAGGTAAAAAAGACTATAATTTGCTTGAGTTTCACAAGGCAACAAAACCAAAGTCAGCTTCTCTACTGTCATCAAGAAGCCAAGTGTGGTAGCCAAGCCTGTATTCTCTGTACTCACTCAGGAGGTTGACGCAGGAGGATCCTCATGAGTTCAAGGCCAGCCTGGGTTATATAATGAGTGTAAGGTCAGCCTGGAACACACAGCAAGATCCTGTCTCAAAAAACCCAAAGCAAACCAAACAACAGTAACAAAAAAACATGATTGGGACAGGAAGTTGCTCATTTATTGAAAACATCAGGATTCATAGGCAAAGATTCATAACAACATGACACGTGCAAAACATTTTCCTTTCTCTTGGTTACCACGGCCTGAACAGCATTGTGTGTTTGGTACATTAACCCAATCCAGGTTGGACAAGGCAAGCAGGCCTCCCTGAAGCAAGAGGGAAGAAAACAGGTACCTACTCGACTGGTTTCATCTGGAGCTAGGAAAGAGGCTTGGGGGAGAGCCGAGCTCTGCCCACTGGGCAGCCCTGCACAGGGGTGGACTTGGAGCTCCAGATGCGAAACGGGAAGGAGGAGCTTATTGCGTAGTGGTGGCACTGGCTTGGATGATGGCAGAGCTGGAGCCTGTGACTGAGTTCAGGTCCTAACACAGAGGTAGCACACTGAGAGCTGGCAGATGGGGCGTTTTCTTACCAGGCAAGTTCTGATGTCTGGTGTTGGGTACTGTTCCAGGTAGCTCACCCTTGTTCCAGGAGCTCCCCAGTTCTCCCAACGGTTCTGCAGCTGCTGAGTTTTCTGGCTGTCAGCCAGAGCCATTGTCTGTCACTTGTGTCTAAGAGTCCTGACAGATACACATTAATACCATAAATGCTTTATTTTAAATCCCAAATACATGTACATTCATCCACTAATCTTATAATCAGTTGAAAACAAGACCTCTTAAAATACACACACACACACACACACACACACACACACACACATACATATATGAGCAGCTAAAAGTAGGAAAGCGTTTATTTTAATAAACATACAAGAATCAGGCTGGCCTTGAGCTCACTTTGTAGCCCAGGCTGGCCTCGAACTCACAGAGATCCTACTGCCTCAGCCTCCCGAGCACTGGGATTACAGGTGTACACCACCATGCCTGGCTTCTAGCTTCATTAACACTTATTTATGATATTAAGTGAAATGAAGCAAGATGCAAAACAGCATATATTTGTACTTTTGTTACACACACAGAAAAAAATTATACCAAAATGCTAAGAGGATTAAGGATAATGAGTAACATTGATTCCCTTTGTTTTGCTTATGTACAGTTGATAAATTTTCTACCATGCATATGCCATTATTATATAATTTTCTACTGACCAATAAGAATTGTACATCTTCTTGGGGCACCATGTGCTGTTTGTAAAAAAGTTTGTTGAAGCACATAGAAACCTGTTTTCTTCTACAAGTATGCAGATCATTATTTTCCATCTCCACTGGGCAGTTTCAGGAGAAACTTGCTTGCTTTCTACTGGCAACTGGCGTTCCCAGAGGATTTGCATGAAACAATACCCCAGGCCTTTTTAGCTGCACCCCACCCCTCAACCCGCCCTCTTCATAGACAGTTTAGGAGAAGATCTTGGGCATGCCTGGCTGCAAGCTGTCCTCTCTGCCTTTCACTTCTGTCTGCCCGCAGGACCATGCATTCTGCTCTGCTTTCTAACCGGTCTGCAAGTCGAGTTACCAGGCATGTGTTGCCTCTGCCACCCAAGGGCTGAGAGCATGAGTGATGTTATTCCAGGCAGTTGTAGGCAGTCACGTACCTAAGACAGTTTCCAACTGCCCTGATAATTAACGGAGCTCCACTGGTCTCCAACCATCGCTGATGTCTGGTGTTGGATACTGTTCCAGGTAGTTTTTATTTCTCAACAGGCTCCAAATTTGAGAGGCATCTTATTCCATTTATTGGCGCTCTAACAAAGTTACCAGACTGAGGTAATTTACAAAGGAGAGAGGCTTACTTGACTTATGGTTCCAGAAGCTGGGAGGCCCAAGCACATGGCACATGTATTGGTGAAGGCCTTTCTGCTGCTTCATGACACAGCAGAGGAGTCACATAGCAAGACAGACCAAGTATGTATCACCTCAGGCCTCTTCCTCTTCTTACAAGACATAGGCCCCTCCCCGGTAAACTTATCTAATGCCAGTTACAGTCAAGGGCCCCACCTCTAAATCCATCAACATACAAATGGGGAGGTTAAGTTTCAACAGGAAGTTTTGAAGGTGACATTCATACCAGGGCAGGAAGTGGGTGAAGGAGGTGATTTAGTAGATTCACATAGACAGCACCAGCCATCTGCGATTAACACTATTTCCTTAGGCATCTCAGGGCTCCTCATGCATAAATCCTGGGGCACAGAGAAATACAGGTTGGTCTCAATCACCTCTAGTTCTGAGAAGACACAAAGACCCCTAATTTGCTGCCAGTCTTGCCTACAGCATCTCTTTTTACTGCTTCTGCGGGAAATGCATTATTTAATGTTCAGAACTCCTCTAACAGGGTTCAGTGCCTTAGTAACAGCAGTACAAGGCTTTGGTCATCAAGTAAAGTAGCTAAAGCTGGGCCCTGAGGTATCATTAGCAGCAAGACATTTTAATGGGATTATAGCTTTTTCTCCTCTTTGGGTTCAGAAAGCAGGCTCCACCCTAGAAAGCTTATCCATTGATCTTAACCTTCTCTTCCACAAAGTATATGTAAAGAAAGCAAACCCAAGGCTCTCACATCAGCCGCTCTGCCTCTGCTGTGTCTTATTATTCCTTGCGTCCCTCAGATAAAGCATCAAAGTTTCATAAATCATTACTCTTAAAGTGAAGCCATAAAAACACACCCATCTTCCCAAGAGTTTATCAGCATTTTGCAAAGTAGCTGGATATGGCAAGTGCTTTAAAAACCACAATAAAGTGGCCAGCCAAATTCCAAATATTACATGCGATCTGTATCTGGCAGCTTCAGGGTACACAGTAACTTGGAGTCAATCATCTCTTTCTCAAGTTTCCTGACTTTATTTTCCTCAAATTTATTCTTAAATTATAATTCAAGGTCACAAAAGCAACAGTTTCAGATATATGCACCACTAAGCAGAAAAACAAACCTCATCAAATATCTGAACCTTAAAAGCTGTGTCCAGAATGTAGGGTGTAGAAACAAAGAAATAGAAAGGCACTCACATACGCAAAGAAACAATGGAGTATTTAAAAATCTTCAAATGTTTCTAACAGCACTGTTTCCTAGGAAGTCAAACAAAGTGTGCAGAATGAACAGTAAAGTTATGATGAGTCCTTTTTAATCAAAAGACTAACCCGATGGCTGGGATTTTGGTGGCTGTCCTGTTGGGAGACTAGACATGGGCTTGATAATGACAGCATTTGAAGGCTGGCAAGTTTTGGCCACTGCTGCCCAGGCTGAGCTACCCCACAGCCCCTGTAACTGCCTATCCGGTTCTGAGCTTGAAGCTCTCTGCTATCGTCTTTGCAGTGTCTAGACAGGTGAAGGACTGCTCACCTGCCAGGAAGTGAAGAACTTGGTTAAAGCCTTCCTCTTTGCTCTTAACAATCACTGGCCCTTGAATGCCTGGCCTCCCATTTCTCACCAAGAACAATGGCCGTGGGGGAATTGAAAGGGAAAGGAGAGAAAGGTTAGGAATGAAACCATTCTGGAGAATGGATCAGAATGCACAGGTGGGTTTCACTTCACAATGAAGTGACAAGGAGTACTCTACATATCAAGTGCTGGGACTTGGCTGTAAAGGGTGACTCCATACCTGATGCTGTGAACCTCACTGTTAACCAAGTTCACCTGGAAGCACATTCATACACATTTACACATGCCACTCACCTATGCTGACGACGAAAAGAAAAGATCACATACATAGAAACTGGTAAGCCACATTTGCTCAGCCAGTCCCTATTCATTTCACAGTGGGCAAGAACCATTATTTTTAAATCACAAGGGTTTCAAGTTGGCAGTAAAGACCACCCAGCTATTGTAGAATTCTACAATTTCAGGACTCCACGGAGAGCCCCAGATGCAGAGAGGGAGGTCCGGACCTTAGAACAAGGGCAAACCCAACCACTCTCCTTCCTGGCTGCCCGCTCTGGTCCACATTCCTGTGGCCTCCTGAAGGTACTTCGTCTCCCAGTGCTCAAGGCGCCCACCCAGGTTACTGACTGTGATTTCCCCTCTGTTATGCTTGGTCAGCATAACTTCTGCTTCACAAACCTCCTTTGGATTTTAGATCTTACAGCCAAGAGCCCATCTCAGGCTCCTCCTTGTAAGTCTCACGCTTTCTTTGAAGTCAGTTTCTTCTGTTTCCTGCCCACCCTCCCAACTGGGTCATCCTCTAATTTCCACTCTTTATTTCAGTGAATGGCAACCCCGCCCTCCTGAAACACAAAGCAGAACCTGGGAGTCTGTCCTGGTGCTTTTGTTTCCTGATCCCCCACACCCAATCCATCCCCAAGCCCTGACAGCTTTATCTGCTCAGTGCCTTCTCTCCAGGGTTTCCGTGGCCTGTATTCCAAACCTCCACTGCCCCTTGGAGCTCTGTAATGCTTCTTAAAGGGAAAAGCCTTCCATTTTATAAAATGTGTTACAAGTGTTTTCCCTTTGGCCCACTTTCCAACCTAAGACCATAGAAAAACAGGACCTGAACATGTCTTTCCTTCATTTTAAGTGTTAAAATGGTTTCCTATTGTTTTCAGATTAAAAAGCAAGATTTCTAAGGTGGCCTGGGAGTACTGCCTGCCTAGGCATAGCTCAGACTCCAGCCAGGCACCCACATTATCCCTCAGGTACCTCCTTCTCTTCCCAAGACCTTGGTGCATACTTTCCCTTCTGCCTTTCCTGGTGCAACCTGCACATGAAGGTTGTATCCTCCTGTCACATGCTAGCACACCTCCTTCCCACAGCACACAGCCTGTGTAATGAAACTGTGTGGACAAGGGATAAGGCAGGTCTCCGGACTGAGGGAAAGAGCTGCAGGGCTCTGCTCCTGCTGGCCCCAGGGCATGCAATGGCCTGTCAGGAGCAGAACTCAGATCACAGAGGCCAAGGACCCTAGGAGCTAAAGACTCTCACTTAGGATCACCCTTCTGGGGAAGCTGTTCCGGCCTTCACAGGAACTGGAGAATTAGTATTCCTTCTCTGTGTCTCTGCATCACCCCCAGATGTCCAGTTTGACTAGGTTTGAAAGGGGGAAGAGGGTAGTATTCTTTTGATATGAACTTTGGAGACAGTGACAGCAGGTTGGTACCCTTTAAGCATTTGATTACTAGAATCTTTTAAAATAATGATAAAGATTTTAACATCAGTTCAGATTGAGAAAGTGTCTAAGAAATGAGAAGGCAGGAATATTCTCTCCCGTACCCTTCTCCCCCATGTATAAGCAGAAAGAGACTCAGTTAAAACGCAGTGTGGCCTACTGGCTATGCCTCTTGGACAAATCACTTAGCCTCTCTGTGTTTCCATGGCCCCATCTGAACAAATCAGCATCCCTTCTAGGGATGTTGTGCTACATGAGTGAATATACATTAAGCGCTTCAAACAGTGTCTTATACTGCTTGTAGTAAACAATACATGTATGTTTGCCATGTCGCTGTTACTAGGTGTTTTCAAGAGATGCTTTAGAATTCTGTTATATTTTGGTTAGAAGAGAACTCAAAGGCTAAAACTAAAATATTCACTGGTTTACTCTGTTAAGCAAAACTATTTTAATGAAAATATTCTGAATGTGTAACCTTGTTGATTTAGATAAAACAAACAGCGCAAAGTGCCTGTTAGTAGATGGTTGTTGGCTTAACAGAGTGTGACAAAAACATTCCTCAAATATGTATGAATAACTGGTTCAGTTTCCAGTGAATTCACAAGCATATGCCTCGTTTACTTTTGATATACACAGTAACAAAATCATATTGTTAACTGAGCTAGATAATAAAATAAAAATAAACCACTGCATTAAAGCAGTGCCTGTATACCTACATCTATCCTTGAGTTGTTAAGAATACATATTGAAGAGCTGAGGGTAACTCAAGGGTAGAGAGCACTTACCTATTATGTGAGGCCCTGGGTTTGATCACCCAGACCACAAAAACCAACAAACACAAGAAAACTTGTTAAGATGATATCAAAGTAAAAGGCACATATAAAGAAGTTAAACAGTTGGCAGAGATGGTTCCAGCTACTCTCCTATCTATATACCTAAGAAAAACAAATGAGGACAGAATGACATATACAAGAATATTCACAGTAGTTTTGTCCATGATAACCAAAAATTGAAAATAACCCAGATGTCTATCAGTAGGACAATGGATAAACAAATTGTATGTTTGTACAACTCAGTGTCACGCAGGAATGAGAATGGACAATGAGTAAATGCATGTAATAACACCGATCTGTCCTACAGAAATTGTCAAGTGAAAGAATCTACACACATATAAAGAATGTACAATGACTGTTATGTCTTAAAGGCTTGTCCTTAGGGCGGGGATACTGGGAAGCGGTAGGATATTTAAGAAATGGGATGGTGGGAGGTCTTTAGGTCACTGAGATTGTGCCTCAAAGAGTATTGTGGGACCCCAGGTTCCTCTCTGTCTTCTTTTTTAATTCTCCTGGCCATAAGGCAGGCAGCATTGTTGTTCCACCCTGTGCTCCCACCATGACATGATGCCTTGGAACAGGTCCAAAGCAGCAAGGGCAATTGATCATCGACTCAAACCTCTAGAACTGTGAGCCCAATTCAACTTTTCTCCGTACAAGTTCATCATCTCAGGTATTTTGATATAGTGCATGGAAAGCTAATCTAATCCCATGATTCTCTCCATACGCAATTTAAGAATCATCAAAACCAATGAACAGTGATAGACGTCAGAACAGTGGCTCCCTCTGGGGAAGAGAGAACAGAGACACACTGGAGAAAAATACAAGAAAATCTTAGGTGTGGACCATGTTCTACATCTTGATTCAGGGGTAGTTACATGGGCTTATACTTATGTAAAAGACGTCAAGCCATCTATCTGAGATTTGTATACTTTGTGCACTTTTCTGTATATGTTTTACCTCTACTGTATTGTAAAAAAAAACTTCCCAACTAGTAATTTAAATCATGGCTGATTTTACTTTGATTTAACAAAAGTGACTGACTGCTGTTTGCTTCCTTCACAGACTGGAGAGTTGGCAGAGGGCTCCACCCACAATCACAGCAAAGTGTTATGGACTGGATTACGCCACCCACAAAAGTCACATGCTAAAGCCTGAAAACCCAATGTGCTTATATTTGAGGATAAGGCCTATAAAATACAATTAAGTTAAATGAAATAATAAGGAGGGAGCCCTAATCCAGTATAACTGGTGTCCTTATAAGCAAAGGAAGAGACACAAGGGATGTAGAGGCAGGGGAAAGGACACAGAAGGACACAGCGAGGCCCTACCTGCAAGCCAAGGAGAGGCTGCTGGAGAAACCATACTGCTGACACTTGGGTCTTGGGCTTCTAGGCACCAGAACTGGGGGAAAATAAATTGGTCATCTAAGCCATCCTACCTGGTATATTGCTATGATCATCCAAGCAGATTAAGACACCAAGTAAAGAAACCTTCAAGAGAAACTCCAGGAGCCTACCACAGGTCTTGTGGAGTTAATGGGACCCCACTGCCAGTATCTGCATCTTGCTTGGAGAAATCAAAAAGCTACGCAGAGCTTGCAGGGCAAACTGGGAGAGGAGCTACATTTGGAGCAAAGGTACTTCTCCTGCTAATAGCACATGTATGTGCTTTGTGTGGCCATAATGTAGACCCCGCAGAAGCCTTCCTGAGCTGCATGAGGTAAAGTTCAAAATGTGATGGGTTTAACACCATGACACACTTGCTAGAATGGCTAAAGCTAAATGGCAGGGTATCGGGCACTCGTCTGGATGTGGAACAGCCACAACTCTCCTAAACTGCTGCTACAAATGTACACTGGTGCAAGCTCTCTGGAAGACTGTTTGGCAATATCTCTAAAGCTAAACACACACTTATTCTGTGACCCAGCAATTCTAATCCTGAGCCTATACCTTGCAGAAATCAGTGTATATGTGGCCAAAATTCATGGATGAAAATGTTCCCATTGAAACAACATCAATGTCCTTAATAGAAGAACAGATAAACTCAATATATGCACAGCGTAATTACTAAATAGCAACAAAAGGGAAAGAACTAGTGATACATGTGAAATATGAATGAGTCTCTAAAATGCTAAACAAGAAGACAGACACAGAACCCTAAATACTATGTGACTCCATTTATATGAAGTTAAAAACAGACAAAACTGATGTATAGTGATAGAGGTCCGCATGGTTACCTCTAGGGTGGTGCTTGATAGTGACTGAGAAGGAACACAGAAGAGCCTCCCAGGGACAGACACTGACACCTTTGGATATTGACCCAAATGCTAGTTACATAGGTTTTCAGATATGGGAAAATTCAATAGGCACTGATATTTCTGGTCTTTCCCATATTAAAGCCATATTACAATATTTAAAAATTAAGTATTAGATGGGAGTTTGGAATTTTTATTATCACACTAGATAATACTATATTGTTAACAGGCTGCATCTGACCTTTTATCATTTAAGAATAACTGGGAAATCTAAGAGACCTAACCAATGGGTGGTATGAAGTGGATATAAAGGAGCCATGGGAGAACTAAAGACAGTTGTCATTTGCACCTTACTGAGCCCCGCCCACTCAATAATCTATTATACCTAGAGGGCAGGTTTTAAATTTGAAATTCTTTGAACAAGACAATGTTTTCAGAGCACGCCAAAGTTATTGCTTAGGTTTCTGTCTGGATGTCCCCCCAAAGCCTCATGCAGTCATGGGGCAGGCTTCCAGGGTTTATGATTAATAATGGTCCAATGCTGGAGTTATGGATGTGAGTGCTACACCTGCCCTGGGGTGGGTAGTTTGCATACAATGTAAGGGAGGGAAAGAGGCTGCTTGCTGCTGCCACTCTTCCCTTTCGCTAGTTGATTTTGCTGTCTTCTGCTGCCATGAACTATTGCCCTCTGCCATGCGCCAGTCTGCCTTGGACGCAGCCAAGTATGGACTGACACCTCCACAAACTGTATGCTAAATAAACCTTTCCTTCCTTAATTTTGGGCATCAGGTATTTTGTCTCAGCAATGAGAGAAAAGTAACCATGACAGTTTCTGTTTACTGTCCTGTTCCAAAGATGAACTCTGATTTGACAACCTGGTAGCCATGGTCCAAGCTGCCATCAGTTTACTGATTTTCATCTGATGATGATATTCAAAAACCTTGGGGAAGAGAGAAGTACCCTTGCTTAGTCTAATGATATCAATAATACCTCATATTACCCAGCTAACGACAGATTATAACTCTTTGCTTTGACTAATACAGTAACTTTGCTAGATGATACTTACATTGGCTAATTCCCAACTACAGTATTGGTCCTTGGAATTGCAGGTTATGTGGTTTAAGTGTCAGCAAGTGTACATACACACATGTGCACACATGCACAATAATGTATTTTAAGTTTCTACTTTTTTTGGCTGTGCTGGCAATTGACCCCAGAACCACATGCATGCTAGGCAAACATTTTGCCACTGAGCTACATTCCAAGCCCTAACTTTCTACTTCAGCTATAGTTTAGATTCCCCTTCAGCTTTTGTTCTGAGTGGCTCCTAGTTAAAGGTGGCAAATAGACTACACATATTTTTATCTTTTTCATCTCAAGTGAAGACATAGATCAGGTATAGATGTACAAAGAGAATGGAAGAGAGAATATCCACAATTAAGAGATTTTAATAGAGTGAATTGTAAAATGCTAGGGATACATATCTAACAAAGAATGGCATGAAGAAGTCTCTGGAAACAGGATTTACTGGATCAGAGCAGCTGGATCTCCAGCACTCTGTTCTATGCAACACACACCTATCGCTAGATCCAGCAGCTATTCAGGGAAAAGACTGTATTTGGGGATTCCCAGAGAAGCAATTCAAGGGCTCCCTGCCTGCTCATCCTAAAGAGAGGTCACTGGTCTGCTTGTGGAAAATGTCAGTGTCTTTGCGGACCTCTGCAATGTCCCCATTTTCAATGTATTCTCCCATCCAACTGCCACCACCTACAGTATTTGGGGGAGGAGGGTTGCCCTAGCTTTGTCCCTTGATGTGGAGAGCAAGGAATACCTCAGAAAGTATGAACCACCACCCCACCCTGCCATTCAAAATGCTTCTTCCTGGGTCCCTAGCCAATGGCTGACATGTATGGAGTACAAACTGGCAAAACCACTGACTAGGGTAGATACAACACTGAGGCTCATTTACACTTCAGCGCTTCCCCTGAGATCAAGCTGAAGTCACCCTCTGTGGCACTTTGACTGAGATCACACTTTCGTTTGATTTTTTTTCTCCTCTTCTCAGTTTCTCTAGGGAACATTTCCTTTCTAAAGAAGCTCATGTGCACATGAACTCTGAGTCTACTTCCACAGAGTCTGACCTACAATATCTATAAATTTTGACTAATATAGCCCTCGTGAGCAGCACTCCTGTCAGAGCCCTAAAAATGGACAATCAGTGATAACCAGATATTTGCTGGAAACCTGCAGAATTACAAAGATCGATCAAAATAAATAGCGAGATGTAAACAGCCCACTGTAATTTCCCCGTGGAAGGAAGGAGAAGGGGTTGGTAAGAAAGGGAAAAGTTAAACTCCCCAAAGAAGAAAAGGTAAGATTTACTTTTGAGAACAGTATGTGCAGATAACATAATAAATGAAACTGGAATCATCTGCCTTCATAAGCTCGTTCTCTGTACTTCATCAAGGGAGCCTCATGCCACAGAAGCAGCAGTGGACAGATGGATAATTACCTCCCCCCACCACACAAGCCTGCTTTTCCTCCTACCCCCACCCTGCTCCTCTGCATCCATCCACTAAGTGCACTGCAGTAAGCACTGTTGTGTCTCACACAGAGCAGCTCAGACATAACAGGGAACAAATCTTGAACCTCTCATCCTCTACTCCTCCCAAGCAGCCTTCAAACATGTTCATGACTTCAGTGTAATAATGGACTTTTAACACTGGCTTAACATTCTGTCTTTAGGCCTAGACCTCCTTAACCACGGCAATAATAATTTATTCAAGTCAAACGTACACTTACATTTATTTTACACACACTGTGGATCTTCTTCTTTTTTTTTTTTTTTTACAGGCTATGGCAAATTAACCTATTTTGGCTGACTAAAATGGTTAAGTACTTCGTTGAAAGCTGACGTAATTGCTCCTTTCCTTAACAAATAACACTGAGAAGTATACACCGTTGTTTAGTCCCAGTTCTTTCTTCCAATCCCTTAAGTATACTCA
This sequence comes from Dinomys branickii, assembly GCA_004027595.1. Classification (NCBI taxonomy): domain Eukaryota; kingdom Metazoa; phylum Chordata; class Mammalia; order Rodentia; family Dinomyidae; genus Dinomys; species Dinomys branickii. Next base: position 81,952 of record PVLD010006788.1, on the reverse strand, counting down.
GGCACACACACAAAATTTCCTTATTATAAGATAATACAGAAAGTCCCTGAGTTAAAATGGTTCAACTTAAAATTTTTCAACTTTATGATAGTGTAGAAGATAGTGTAGAAGCAATGTGTATTCAGCAGAAGTGATGCCCTTTGATTTGTTCTTGGGCTAGTGAAATGTAGGCAAAACACTGGCTCCTGGACAGCAGCATTGAGCTGCAGCCCCCTGTCAGCCATGCGATCACGAGGAGAAGCAACTGATGCTCTCCCCTGTGCTGTGTTGCTGAGCTAGGCCATTCGGTAGGTTAGGCATACTCAATGTATTTTTGCCTTATGATATGTTCATTTTACCATGAGTTTATTGGGCACAACCCTCTCATAAGTTGAGGAACATTTGTTTTCATGATAAAATATGTAGAAAAATAAACACACACAAACATGCTCTGGTATTAATCTTCCACCCACCTTTTTGTCCATCCTCATTTTGAGAAAATTTTATGTACTTCTTCATAATCCAACTTTCAAGCTTGTACTTATTAAGAAGTAAGACAAGAGTGGTGCTCAAGGCCTTGCTTTTCAGACAGATGTGTATGATTCCTGAATACATACCGGGGAAAAACAGATTAAAGAATAAGCACATTCTATGAAGTCCTTTCTATGTACAGCCAAATGCACCAGGTTCTTGCTTCCTCGTCGAATTCTGAGGAAAGCACACTGAAAGGCAGTATTACTGGCATGGACACAGGTCAGCCTGTGCTAGAGTTCTCTGTCGTGACCAAAAGCCCAATGGATAAGAGCTAAGCATTTGGTCGTTTCAGTTGTGTTCTGTCAGGCCAAAATGTTGGCTGTGTTTTGTCTGTTTGTTTTCTCTCCTTTCTTCCCTGACATTCTCCTTTATGCTTAATGGGGGAACTTTAACGCAAGCACCTCAAAGCCCTTAATTTAATCACAAAACATTCACTCCATCATGACTCCTGATTTGCTAGAGAATAAGCAGAATTTCTTTTAAAGATGGAAAAACAGGATGCATAGAAAAGCAACAGATATTCTCGTATCTGCCATTTATCCAATATGTACTTATCCAATGTACAGGATATATGTGTACTGGGCAGATAGAAAAGATGAACACGACCTGTTGGAATCCACAGTGGTACAAAGTGCAGTGAGAGTTTATTTATTTATTTATTTTTATTTTTATTTTTTTGCGGTATTGGGGATCGAACTCAGGACCGTGCGCTTGCTAGGCAAGCGCTTATTCCACTGAGCTATATCCCCAGCCCCTTACAGTGAGAGTTTAGAGTAGGGGTCAAGAAACTCAGGCCTGTGGGACAAATCTAGCCCACAGTCTGTTAGTGTATTGCCAAGGAGCTAAGGGTGGCGTTTAAGTTTTTAGATGGCTAAAAGGAAAGTCAAGATGAGTACAAATTCCATGATACATGATAATAGTATAAAATTCAAATTCCAGCATCCATAAATAAACTTTTATTGGAATACAGCCATGTTCATTGGCTTACATCCTGACTAGAGCTGATTCTGCACTATCACAGCTGAGTTGAGAAGCTGCAACAGAGACCACATGATCCCTAAAACCTACTCACTGTCAGGCTCTATAGAGAAAAATCTGCTGACCCCTGGTTTACAAGGAGGAGATGCTTTGGGATCTAGGGAATCATTTCTGTTCAACATCATTATGAAGGAAACAGCGTACCTTCTTTATTTTGCTTTTCTATCTCATTTGACTCTTCCATAATACCTGAAGAGATCGGAGGCCAGGTTTATTTATGCTCTTCTCACACCTGGGAAGCTGAAGCTCAGCCCAATCTGGAGACGTGTTCACTGCTGGCAGCTTATTGAGGCAGCACCGTACTTTAAGTCAGTCTGACTCCTTCACAAGCCACAGTACCAGAACTGCATTGCTGGAGAGACAGCAATGCAGTTCACATACACACACACACACACGCACGCACGCACGCACGCGCGCACACACACACACACACACCATGTGGGATAAGGACATCATGAACAAGTGTGCAGGTGGGGTGGGAGGCTGCTTCCAGGCCCAGAAGACAACGAGGGGCAAGGAGCTGTCTGGACCTGTTCCTACCCTTGTACCTACAGCAGTTTCCCTTCTTCCCTGTCCTTTAATCACAGAGGCTCTGAGACCCCTAAACTCTTAACTGCAATACAATATATGTTCTCTGGTGATGTGGTTTTGTTTTGTTTTGAGACAGGGTCTCATATGCAGTTCAGGTTGGCCTTGAACTCTCTTATGTAGCCAAGCCTGGCCTCCAGCTCAAGGTGATCCTCCTGCCTCTGCCTCCCAAGTGCTAGGATTACAGGCATGTACCACCATTCCAGGGCCCTGATGTGATCTTAAAGAATAAATCAGATCATTACGAGATGTGAGTTAGTCATGTAGATAGTGTAAAATACTTAACATATTGCCTGGTACTGGGTAATGTTAACTTATTAGTCACTGGATGGGAACCTTACGGAGTTTTTAAAAAATACATCGATATGTATGGTATTTACATTAGACAACTAGACAGCCAGAAAGGACACAATCATACTTAAACATCAGATTCATTAGGCTTTCTTTCCTATGACCAAACACCATGGAAACCTCCTACTTGTACAGCAGCTCCTCCCTCCTTCAAGAAAAGACTCCCCCAGGTGTTAACTCAGGGAATGAGGAGTTTTATATTTTCAATTTATTTGGAAGAAAAGAGGGCATAAAAACCATTTTTACACCTGGTAAGAAATATACGAGATTGAAATTTAGAATTAACTAATTGGATTGAACAACTAAAGCTTGAGGGGCACTTAAGAACCTGTGCATTTCCCCCTTGCTGTGGTTTCCAATTTTCACATTAATAATTTCTTCTTTTGGAAATAAAATGTTTACTTAAATCTTGGACGTCTATATTTGTTTTCCTGAGCAACCACTTTGAAGATATCAATATGTAATCCGACAATCATTGTTAATTTCCAGTCACCTTGTCTGTAATTCAGTATTGCTTGTATTGTTCTTGTGCTGTTTTGTAAATTGATATCTGTTTGTTAATATGTTTTCATTCTTTTATTTTTAAAATGAAAAAATAAAGTTTCTCTTTGCAAGTATTGTGACATTGTACACCTATATCACCAAATATCCAAATATGCTAATGATGTGAAACAAATGGAGAAAAAAAACCTTTCTGACATGGAATTATTTCAAACTATCAGAAAATAAACATTCTTTTGATGAAAGTAATACAATGGAGCAGTGTGTTTTATACTGTATGTCAGGATTTATTAGTGCTGAAATCAGTTTACTGTGTTGGCAAACATGAAAAAAGCCAGGCAGAATAGGACAGAAAATACCAGAATGCATTACACATAATGAAAGGCAAATATTGCTGCATGAAATTTGTTTCAGTGGTGTGTGCGTCTATGTGTTTATATATCCTCATCTACAGAGCCAGATTATGATATCAATTGTATTGTTAGTAAGAATTATGGTAAAAAAATGTGCAAAAGTCAGTGCAATAGGGTATCATCCACTTTCATACAATCTAATGTAAAAATCCTAATTCATCAAATAGTCAATCCAGGAGGTAATTATTCCTGATAAATGAGATTTCTTTAAAAGACAAGCTCTTCTTTTGCATTTTAAATATGCTACAATAAGGCTGGGGATGTAGCTCAGTGTACAGAGCTTGCCTAGCATATGCTAGGCCCTGGGTTCCATCCCCAGTACCCCCACTCCCCAAAAGGCTAAAATTTATATACACATTGCCAAGTATACTTCTTTAAAATAGTGTGTATCTGTTCATAAATACAAAACTGATTTTTAGATACAAAATTTGTCAAAAGCCAGAAACATAAATCAATACAGTATTTGGAAGGATGGTCAGTCAACTCACTTGTGAAAAAAAAAAAAAACACTGCTATTTTTTCACACTAATTGTACACTAATTAACCTACCACAGAATAGGAGAGGAGGAGGCTGCTGGGGAAACTTGGTGGGCAGGGATGGTCTTACCACAATCATACCTTGACAACGTCCCACGATCACTTTACATATACAAAAATAAGATGTGATTTTTCTTCTCCAAAATAGTATATTTCAGAAAAGAGAAAGCTACCTCATATGGGAATACTTACAAAGTCTCCCATTTTATAGAACATTTTCTTCGTTACTTTCTTCTTAAAGCTAAAAAGCCTATTACCTCCAAAATAATCAGAGGTGAAAAATCAAACAATGGCTGAATGCTGGATGTGATGGTAACTGATTTTAAAGGGGGAAATGCAGTCTGAAAAAGATTATCTGGGAAGGCTGCAGATTTCATGAAAGGGGATGTATTTTGAGGTTGCTTTACAAGTATCTGGAAAAGACAGCCAGAAACAACCTCAGTCAATACAAGACAGGGATGCTTATGGGTTTCATGTGATTGAAATCCAATAAATGACCAAATGAATGAATAAAGGAGGCCCAGAATTAATGTCAATTCAGGTAAATATTCTTGGAAGGAGCTTTATGATGATCTGTAATGGATGTCCTTGTACAAACGATACAAAAATGCTGGGTTACAGATACCATGAATAGGAAGAAAGAAAAAAACAAATGTCCTTGTGTTATGTGAATGGGCACAGCGTGTGTAGAATACAGTCTGTGGTGGCACCATCATACAGAAATTCTAGCAGTAATGTATATCAAACAAGCCAGATGGAAACAAATACACCAAAAGTGGCCAGTGATGACAGACTCTACAGTCAAACAAACAAGTATGTAAGACCTCTGAATAAATTACTTCACAACATGCTAGAGTGGATGTAGTGTACATAAATTATTAGTTCTGTATAATGTAATTTAAAATATATGCAAGTAAATTAATTAAAAGCAAAAACATTTCTCTTTATCCATATTCCTATAATTTGCATATTCAAATTGACATAAAGTCTGTCTTTAAAACCTTCACTGGAAAATTGGGAGCCACCTTATAACTGAGGGTTCCTTATACACAATCAAACATATGGGATAATCTGCACCTCAGATAGCCAGATTGTGAGTAACATAAAAATCCCTAAGTTAAAACACCAATAACTGCTATCAAACCAATTTTTATCTGTCTGAAAATTCTGTAGGCCGTCTCTGTGTCACGTAGAACAGAGGCCCCAGGTCCCCTCCGCCCACTTCTAAGTTCACCTGTAGCTTTGATCAACAGTTCTTATACACGGTCAGCTTCCACTCCAGCTAGGCCTTCCCTTCAGCCTCTCTACCTGACAGCTTTCTGAGCCGCTGCCTCTGGAGGAGCAGGGCTTGTCCTAAAATGCTGAGGATTTAATGCCTCCAGCCTAAGTGGAGGGAAATGCGTGTTTCACTATTGCTTCACGGCTTACATGATACCAGCAGCGCCAAGCTTCAGTCGTGCTCAGCGGTGGCCTGCTCATTAACCTAGCTCTTCTCCCGTCTCATCTTTTTCACCCTGTCACTTGTGCTTCCTGGGCTTGCCTCCTAAATCAATGATCTTGACTCCGGGTCTGCATGCATAAACCACTTCCAGATCCTGTAGAGATTCTGTGTCCTCTTTTGCAAATCTCTCTGCAGAAGTCAAGGTAAAAGAGCTTTAGCCTCAACCATTCTGTTCAGTAAGTACTTAATGACCTCTTAATAATGCAGAGTTTTCTGTGTGTTGTCTATGCTCAGATGAACAGGACAGAGTTCTTAAGGACCCGACACTTAAGGACGGGACAGGAAAGGTGGGGGGACAAAAGAAACCTATACTTAAAGAAGGTTCTGACCACAGAGGAATGAGGTGGCAGTGCCAAAGAGAGGCCCTGCTTCCAACTGCCTAGTATTTCATCACAGCCTCACTCAAGTTTTCTAACTTATAAATTTGCTTGTGAATATCTAACCTTTGTCTAAAGCCAGCAGTGACTCACAGATGGGCCCAAATATGACTCATGGTGATACTTTCTGGGTGACCAATTCACTCCCAAAAGGCAAATCATCCTATCACAGATTCCCTAGGTGGCTGCTCCATTTTTCAGGTGTGATAACTCATGTCTAAGTGAACCACAGGTCCTAAGGGTGCTTCCCTGCTGTCTCTCGATCTTGCCAAGCATGCTCCAACTTAAGGTCCTCACACTGGATATTCCAACTAAAAACATACTCCCCTTGTCTTAGTTTTCTCATTGCTGAGACAAAATACCCAACAACCAAAGTTAAAGAGAGAAAGGTTTTAGCTCAGTTTGTAGAAGTTTCGGCCCACAGTTGGCTGGCTCCAAGGCAGTGTGGCACATGGCAGAGGGGCAACAGTTCATGGCACCAGAAGGCAGCAAAAGCAACAAGAGAGAAGAGACAAGCCTCTTTCTGTCTCGTGTATTGTATGCTGTCTACTGAGATTAGGGCAGTGCCAATCCAATCAGTGCACTGATGCAGCAATCACCCACCCTTAACCCTAGCACCCTTAATCCCAGCATTGCACTACAAATCAATCACGCACTCTAGATTCAGCCACCTCTGAAAATCCTGCCCCATGACTGCATGTGCTTTGGGGGTACATGTAGACACAAACCCTATCACCCCCAAATGGCTTACTTCTTCACATCTTTAAGCTCTCTCTACTTAAGGCCTTCCTTGACTATGCTATATTAAATAACATCACATCCTACAATGTCTTGCTGTATTGTCTCTGCTGTTTAACTGTTCATAGCACTTACTGCCTGACACATTATGTATTTGCTTACCTGTGTATTTTTAGTCTCCTCTCACTAAAATCTCTGTAATATTAGAAATTTTCCCCCTTGCTGTATTCTTTGCACCTTGAATACTGGCTGGCCAAGACAGGATGTTCAATAAATATTTGTTGAAAAATTAATACACTTCACAGTTAGAACCTCAAAATCACTCACCACAACTGAAGTTTCACAAACCCACCTGGAATCCACACCATAACTTAGTGATGGCAAATCTTTTAGAGCTTTCAATGATACAAACAGCCTGCTTCAGCGCATGTGCCATAGGTTTGCCACCACTGCCATAACTCAAGGGTCTAAAGACTACACAATTATTTTGTGAAAGAAAAACCATGGTGCATGCTTTTTGTTTATTTTTTGTCAAGTACCAATATATATATAACAAGTATAAATAAAGGAACTTCAGTGATATCATAAACTCATACAGGCCACAGAACTCATTCAATGTCCACTGTATATGACACTATGAAATTTCAGATCTCATATACTATGCCTACTTTTCTAAAATAAATTTATTCATGTATTCATGTGACAAATATACAGTGTTGATGAAGTGTATGGCGTTGGGTGAGGTGCTATATTTTATTTTTTGTTTGAAAAATTGACTTTACATTTGACTATAAAAGTCTCATTTAGCCATTGTAGATAAAAAGCTCATCGTTTTGAAAATTCTTATTTTTTCCTTTCTTTATTATAAATCTTATTTATTTACTTCAGAGATTCCTAAACAAATATTCATAAATAATAGTTCAAGTAGAGTCTTGTATTCAGATAATTCAAAGGTAAACATTCCTCTATTTTCATTAAGTTTAAGGGAAGTAAGAACCATAGAATTTAGCAACATTAAATACTCATCATTACAAAAACTGCCTAAGTAGTTGTTGAGCCCTAATTATACAAGGCTAATTGGTTCCACTAAAATTTGTGCTCTTCTAAGACAAGAGTCCCTCAAAGTTGGGGGCTAATCTTTTATTCACTCCAGTGGTCTCACTGCTAGATTTTCACAATGCAAACAAGTTTTTGTCATTCTACTCTTGGCCTCAATCTGCCCACAACTCTTCTGACTTCACCTAAAGGACCGTAGCTACTTTTCATTCCACCTTAAAATTCCTATGCTGCTGTCTCAAAAGTCATGCCTTCTCTCAGTATCTTTCCATCATCTGGAAGACTTCACCATTTAGCTTCCTCTCGAATTGTCAAATCCCTCTTCTTCGAAAGGGTTCTTATTCATCTCATAAAGCAGGCTCAACCTTCCTGTACTAATCACATTTGTTCCCTCAATACACCGACCTCTTTCTTTCTTACTCAATGTATTGAAAAGGAAATGTGTTTTCTCTTCTTGCCATTCTCTCAGTTACTTGTTCCACGTAGAATAAAAGCCCTGTATCCCCATGGTTTCATGGTTTATTCCTTTTGGCCTCACAGGTCAATTTTCAAATGTCTTTTACTTCCAAGTGTTCTGAAAAAATAAACTTTTTTAAGAGGAGCAAAAATGGGAAAGAAAAGCATTCATACATTAAGTGAGGAAAAGGCATCCATGCAAAACACATGCCTTGCTGCAGGCTACAGCAAAAGGTACAACCCTTTACCAGACTGAATTACAGATGCAAGCTGTATCATTAACCTTACCAGTCCAATCTTTAGAAAAGCCAGGCACTGAATTTTAAAAATTACCCTATTTACAGTAGAAACAAAACCACTAATTCCTGAGTCATAAATTTTGTTGTTGTATAATTGCTCTAGTTATTTATCCTGCTAATTCCTAATATTCTTAACCTTTCTTTAAAGAAATTTACATCTCTGGTTGTACTTGCAAATATAAAGATGATAACTTAAAAAAAAACCTCTTAGGATACCTTTTAAATTCCAAAAGTATTTTTCTCAGAAAGAGATTTGGCATAACCAATAAGAGAATAAAGAACTAAGATTCAAAATTCATTTTTATAAATCTATCCTTAAATCTTGGATGAGATCCAATATCTTATATTAAAATTTTAAAAGGTTGAATTGAGAGACATGGGAAATTTACTTTATGTTGACAGCATCCAGAAACACCTGGCCTATATATCACCATTAATTAAGAAAAGGTAAATGGGAAGGAAAAAACGTATGCGGAGAGCTCTAGATTCATTACTTTCAATGTAACAATTATATCAAGCAAGGCTTTGCCAAAAAATATCCTAAATTTTTAATAAAGAAAAAGAAAAGAAACCTTGGTTGCCAATGTATTGTACATTTATTTCTATAGACTTGAATGCTACAGGGTTTTCAAAGAGGACCGGGGCAGCCAGTTTGTATTCTGACAGCAATGCAGTAGAATTTAAGTGTTATGACTAAAATGTGTCCTAAGCAGGTTAATCTAGTCATGCAACCTTTTAATAAAGAAGTACCAAGATAGTGAGCATAAAGGTGCACTTACTTCTGTGAATACTGCAGGAGAAATAGTGACAGGAGGGAGTGAAGCTGCAGTGGACACACAGGAATATGCCACCTCCCTTTCTGTCTTTCTCTACCAAACACTACACATGCCTAGCCTTATCACACGGAGACGATCAAAAACTACAGACTCTGGATACATTTGTGTCCTGGCTCCCTGGCTGGGAGCCTGGCATTTAATAAATTTCCTACTAGAGTGCTACACTGTATAGGAAAGCAGGGACTTTACGGCCATGATCCCATCACCACAGGTCTTTGGAGATTTCAGTTTCTGAAGGACGGGCACCACCTAGCCATTGTGAAAGCCAGAAGTGTGGACGCTACCAAACAGTGGATCTAAAGTATCCCATTTCTCAAGAAAAACACCCTGGTGGAGAGAGGTTGGCCAAGGGGACCCCAGATATTTCTCAGTATGATCTTTTTTCTTCGTTTTCCCCCCACCTCTTCCATCTCTCTTCTTTTTAAAGCCCCCCAGCTATCTTTCTGTGCACACCTCCAGAGTTCATTCTAAAATTAATCAACACAAAGACTACCCATTCTTCAGGCATATGTTTTGCGCACTTAAATGCACACGGAGAAGGTGTAGTTAGCATTCAAAGTTGCGGGGAAGAGAGAGAGGTGACCATTACCGACCCTTCCCTTTAGAAGACGAGGGATAAATAATACAATAGAAACTGCAGAGTCAGAGAGTCCACGATCCTCACAGAAAAGGGGCTGGGGACAAGTACAGGACAGAGGCTCCCTTCAAAATCTGGGACATCAGCAAGCCGAGAAGATGTAACCACTCTTCCACTTCCTTGCCCTGTGCCCCAAAGCGACATACCCACTTCCACATCCCTATCTCAGGAGGCCAGAGAAAGAGGAAGCGAGAATCCCTACCCGGGGCCATCCACAAGCAGGAGCGGAACAGAATCTGCACTCAGAGTTGCACGGTCAAAATAAGACACTGTCCCACAGTGTACGCTGGTGACATTAACTCAGGCACCGGCAGATGTCTGGATTTGGGGCATAGTTTGGGGAGCGTGGACGCAATCACCCGCGTACGCACACTTGCAGGAGATTTTACAAACCCGCCCCTACCCCACCGCTTGCGTCCACGCTCCACACAGCGAGTGCGTCCTGCCCTCCTCAGGGTCTCCATCGTCACAGTCTTTCTCTCAAAGAGCCAGCCGCCAGCAGAGGGATTCTAGCAGGGATTCCTGGAAATTTCATCCCCCAAAACCTCGGGTCCGGGTCCACTACTGCCATCCCTTTTGCTGTACCTTTTACACACACGCACACGCACATGCACACACACACGCACTCCTGCCATGACTGTCACTAGGCCCGCTGGCTGCCCTCAATGCCCGGCATCACCGCGCGCACCGGACACCGGGCATCGCTGCCACAACCCTTCCCCCGCCTCGCAGGCTGAAGGCATTGCCCCCCGCATGTAGCCCGCTGGGCTGCTCCTCCGTACCATTGTTCCGCGAAACGCTTCTCGCGCCCCGGAGCGCCCTTCGGCGAGGACCAGGGCTCCGTCCGGGCGGCACCCGCGCCGGGCACCCTCGCTCTCCCACTGCTCCCTGGCGATGGTACCTTGCCTGACAGCTGGGTCCGCGGGCCCGCGGGAGCAGGCGGCACTAATGACAGCGACGGTGCCAAACCTGGGAATAAAGCTCCGCTCCAGCCGCTCCTACCTCCAGCGCCACCATCTTCTCCCACCGCTGCCGACGCCGCCGCGCGGACCGCAGCCGCCCTCGCCCAGCTCCGGCTCCGGCTCCGGCTCCGGCTCAGCAGCCGCCTCCCGGGCCCCTGCGGCCCGCGGCCCCACCTCCTTTCCTCTCCCGCCCGCCCGCCGCTCGCCCTCGTGACGCGTGCCTGCCGGGCTGAGGGCGCGCCGGGGAGCGCGCACGCCGCGTGCTAGTAGCGCCCTGGCCGCCCACGCCCTCCCGCGTGCGCGCGCGAGGCACAGGCGGTGGCGCGAGAGTCCTCCGCCGCGCGTGGCCGTGGCGCCCTGGCTTTTGAGCGGTGGGAGGGCGCAGGCCCGCGGTTTTAGCCTCCCGCCGCACCCGGGTCGGGCGGGCAAAACCCGCCAGTGCTCCTGCTGGTGATAGAGGGGCGGACGCCGCCGCATCCCAGGGGACCACCCTCCCCGGCAGCTGCCTTCGGGGCCCCGGGCTCCTACCCAGCAGCTGTGGCCGACGTCTGCGCGCAGGCACTGGCCACCCTGCAGGACCGCGAAGCCAGGCAGCCGCGTGGACCCCTGCGGCGTGTCCTCGCCTTAGTTACCCCCGAGCTTTCCCGCCTTCCAGGCTCCCGAACTACTACTGCCTTGCACTTCCGAAAAGGAGGTGGCCGGGTCCCTGAAGCGTGCCGCACTCTGCGTTTCCACCACAAGGGGGAGAGCGGTGCGGGCCTGGAGACCGAGAGCCGCCCGGGTATCCTTCGAGGGGAACTGTCGGGTCCGGCCGGGAGAGCAGAAAGCCTCAGCTTGTGAAGCTGGGAAATACTTGGCTTCATTTTCCGACTCGCTCCGCGGTTCTGCTCGATTAGAACTTAAAGTGGCCTTGAGCCTGGCGGAGGCCGTCCGCCCCAGACATGGCTTCTAGCTCGGGAGGGTGGCGATCCTTGCAACAGGGACCAAGTGGCAGGTTCCCGGAGCTTATGGAAAGCTGGGTGCCGGGCGGGTCCCGGGAGGCCCGGGTTCTGGCACCGGCCCCATTTGCAATCTGCGATGTGGTATCTAATCGTTTCCCCTCTGCGGGACGGATTTCTCAAGAATACTTCTGCTACTGCTAATAATAATTTGTGTACACATTCTCATCTAGTAAAACGAAGATAAGCTTTAGTTATCCAGATCCTTGTGAAATGGATGCTTACCACACTGTGTTTCCGTATCATTTTAAGCACAATGCCTCCAGAAAAATCTGGGGGTGTAGCCTGAAGAATTTTGAAAGCCTCTTTTAGGCTTTAAAATTCATATGATTTTTGCATTCTACTCTATAATGAATTTTTCTTTAGTAAAGAAAATAGTTGCTCTTTCAGTAAAATTTAAATATTATATACCGGAAAGATGCACTGTGCTTGTCCTGTGACATCATCTACATTTTTACCAGTAAACATGTATTCGGCGCATACGGGAGCCAGACATGGTCCTGGTTCTAGCAGAGCTCATAGTGCACTAGAGGAAATTCATCGATCAGACTGAGAGCAGTTGTGACGCATCCCTGACTGCAAATGTCCTGAAGGTGCACAGGGAAACCTAATCTAGACTCCAGGACTAGGTAAGGCTTGTTTGTTTAGCCGGAAGGAATTGATCGCAGGGCTTTCTCACTGAGCTACACCCTCAGCCATGCGTTTATTTATGCTTTCATTTACACTTTGGGACAGGCCCTTGCTAAATTGCTAAGTGGCCCAGGTTGGGCTCCAGCTTGTGATCCTGCTGCCTCAGCTTCCCAGAGCGCTGGGATAATAGCATGCACCACCATGACCACGTAAGGTAAGCTTGTTAAGGAAATGACACTGACAGGAGCAGCCGCAGGGAGACCTTCCAGGAAGAGGGCAGGAAATGTGAAACGGTCCGAGCCGGCCGGATTAAAGGGAGGGGAGCCTGGCCCACAAGCAGTGGATAGAACGCGCTAGAGACCCGCGGGCCATTTTAATAAAGATTTTATCTCATGAGCCTAGAAAAGCAGTGAAAATTATAAATCGGGAGTGGGCAAACAGGATTGTATTTCTGTCCCTGAGAGGGTGCTGAGGTAATTCTGTGAAATGCTGGCTTGTGGACGGTTGGGATCAGGTGAGAAGGTGAGCCGCGTCACACCACTGCTCATTCTTCCTGGTGAGCGTTTAGGGCTGCAGCGTTGACCCTAACACTCTTGTTTCGGTTCGTACCTCTGCTTTCCCATGAGCCCATTTGGGAAATATAGATGTCACAGTTTCTGTGTAATAATTTGATTACTTTTAGTCTACTGTAGCTTTAAAGGACAATTGGTGATCTTTATTAGAATTTTAGATAAAATAAGAAGATAGAGGTCCTAAGTGAGAGGCTCTTTTCTGCGCACCAATATATACTTGTTGCCATCTGGTTTGTTGTCTTGGACTTTTTTTTGTTTTTTTGGTACCAGGAATTGAACTCAAGACTTTGTAGTTGTCGGCCAGGTGCTTTTGCCGGTGAGCTGTATCTCTAGCCTGCTGTCTTAGGCTTCTTTCTGCATATTTTTGATTTGTTATGCTCTCAGGATTCTAGATTCATGAGTGAGAGATACGTTTTTTATTACACTATTGTTTAAATAATACTCTCAAATCTTACCTCACAGGACATTAACAGTATTATTATAGTCACCTTATTATCTTACTGTTATAATTATCTATTATTATAAAAAGAAAGTTCAGTGTTAGTGTGTTTCTTTTCTGTAAGAATCTGTGGATTATGACTTGTACTCTGGACTACTTTAAAGACAGTGATTCACAGTGCAAGGACTATTGCTGTTCCTAGTATTTGGTCATGAAGTTTTGTTTTATTTTCCCATAAAATAAAAAATAAAGAAAATAATATCTGAAGTATTAAGTGCCACATAAAGGAGAGTAATTGTTCTAATGACGGTTTAGAGGCCTCTGAAAGTAATTAGTTATCAAATATTTATATACAGAAATCCCCACTCTCTATTTCTTCTGCACAATGAAAACATTGTTTTAAGTGTTCCTGTTTCTCTCTCTGTATCCTGGATGGCAGGAAATTCAAAATCAAATTTGCAGATCACTGTAGGAAATGGGGGGGCATAAGACATTCCTATCTTTATTTTACCCTGCCTTTTATCTTATTATATTCTACCTATGGCTTTTGTATGCCTATTTTATTGCTATTTTTCTATTTTATTATAGATATTCTTAAGGCACTTCAAATATTTTTATCCACCTACTCCTATAAACAAGGATCAAAACTGCTATTCAGTGTTGAGGCAGTATATAAAATATTGGCAGTCTGCCAGCCACTGTAGCAGGTAACAATGCTATCTACACAGTGCCCGGCGACGTGGGCACCACTGCACACAGATCAGAAGTCTCTGTGTGCACCAGCATAAAGCTGTGTATTAGAGGCACACTTGAGTATGTCTCCCCCTGGCTCATCGATAGCCTCCTCTCAGGCAAAGCTGGAGGTCCCAAACTCCATCAGCGTGCCCTGCACCTATAAATATATCTTACTGGTGCAAGCATTATTTGTTATGTGGTAAGAGGGTGAGGATCCATCTTTATTCATTTAAGCTTCTTTTTGTTAGCAAAGCCCTGAAGATTCACTGAACTTAAAACTCTACAAGAAAGTAGCCATATAATTTGGCTTTTCTGATAGTTCTAGATAGCTGAAATCAGTCATTCCTCTGCTGCTAACAGTAGGCACTTCGCCTTGATTTTGAGTTCTTTAACAATTTCCTTCTTTCTATCTCAGTCTAGTTTGAATCTTACGGGCTGAGGTTGTATATAGGACAACCACAACAACCTTTGGTAATGAGATCTCTCTTGATTTTAGTTCTGCTAATATTTGATAGTCCAGCATACTCTCTATTGTACCATATCTGGCCATTTTTGCCATAGGATTTAAAATGTGGGACAAAATGTGGAATCATGAAGTATATGAAGCCAACTTCAATGTGTGCTTTTATATGAAGATTATTTCACTGGCTGTTCCTCTGGACATAAATTCTAGCCTGACTACAATAAGTTTCTTTTTTTTCTGTCCTTTTAGATATGGTTTTATCCCCACACATAGACCAAACTCCATGGCCAGGGACATAGAAGACATGGCTAGCATGAGCAAGTCTACTCCCAGTTCTAGCACTGGACCTGTCCTCCCCAAACCCATGGCTTCCGGGGATACAGCAAGAATGTGACCTGGATTTCACAAGAAGCAGGACATGGATAGAGGGGAACAAAAATATCCACTTCCCTGCTCATTTTAGTCTTAAACAAGTGAAAAATAGGAAACTTTTATTAATGTACAGTCATAAGGAGATTTGGTTGCAGACCTTAAACATACCATAGCCACAGATTTTTTAAAAATAACGTGAAAAAACTAAATGTGATCTTAAATGAAAATGTCTGGGTATAAGATTATGTGATGGATGATCATAACTAAAAAATGCACAGAATAAAGTACATCAAAATGTTAACACAGTAGTAGTTCACTAAAGTACTTGCTTCTTTATGTGGTCTAGTAGTTCAAAAAATTAACAATGGCCTTAATTTGAAAAAAAATTAAGATTATTAAAATATGACTAAAAATTAACACCATTCCTGCCAGGCACCATAAAAAGAACTATTGTAATATTTTGCATTTATAAAGCATTTTTCTAAGCTTGATTGATTCTTCAAGGCTATTGCAAATGCCACACACTTTAAGAAAACATTTTCAGAATTATCCTGCTCTCACTCATGTACTTTGTTGTCTGAGTGTGGTGGCCCAAGCAGCTTCACAGCCTCTATGGGATGTTAGGCTATTAACAGGCAAAAGCTGACAAAGTTGGCTGTTCATTTTATGTGACACTTGCTTAGATATTTGGTTGTATCTAAATTTATTTCAGTAGTAAAGTACCTGAGTATTATGGCTATCTGGTTGGAACACCATAAAATGTTCATATATCCATTTCATCCTACAAACTAGGGACAATTTTACCGAGAGAAAATATGATGTATTTTGACATAAAATATAACGTTGTAATCAGGAGCATATTACCTTGAAAATAAGAAGCTATAAAATTAAGTGGCAATTTCATAATTTTTTCTCTTGTATATTTGCTACACATATATCTCTTTTTGCCATCTTATTAATAGATAAATAGCAAACACCAGCAGCTTAAGGCAGATATCTAGAATAAAAACATAAATTTGAGAAAATAATTACTGATTGTATCTTGTAGTGATTTGTTTATAAACCAGAAAAAGGGAAAAAAAAGTAGTAGGCCACCATTACTTGTTGTCTTTTCTCATTGCTGAAACAAAATACCCAACACCCAAAGTTAAAGGAGGAAAGTTTTATTTGGCTCATAGTTTATAGAGGTTTTGGTCCACAGTCAGAGGGCTCCAAGGCAGGGTGGCATGGCAGAGGAGAAACAGTTCGTGGCAAAGCAGGGCAGGCAGGAGGCCACAAGCAGCAAGCAAGAGACAAGCAATGGTACTCTTTCTGTCCCTTATATTCCATCCAGGGTACCTACCTTTAGGGCAAGTAGCACTCACACCCTGGGTGGGGCGCCCTTAATCCTACCAAGAAAAATGCCAAACAGTCTGTAGATCGATTTAGTAATCACACAACTTTGATCCCAGCATCACAAACTCTAGATTCTGCCACCTCTGAAAAGCCCCATGTATGACCACATGAGGCTTTCTGGGTCATCTAGACACAAGCCAGAGCACTCGTAGTTTTGCAGAAGACCACCTTGGTGCTGTCCCTAGAATAGCACTGACATATGGAAGCATGATTTAAAATTGTTGCTCTGTTCCTTTTATCTGTTAAGTATTTTGTCCCAGGTACATTGGCATCATTTCCCCAGTGAGTTCCTGAGCCTTAAATGTTAAATCCCAAAATATGCATCTTAATCCCTTAGTATTTCCTCCCCTAAACATCTAGCATATTGTAGAACATCTAGAAAGTACTCATCAAATATTTTCTGGCAGATTGTTAAATTTCCTACCTTTTCCATTACTCCACTAGGTCAATCAGGGAGATTACCAAAATGATTTGTTTATAAACTGATTTCCTTTTTGTTTGCCACTATTTTTATTAATATTAGTAGTGTCTGTAAAATGTTGTGGGCATGTCTATTCACTCAGAAATAAAGGGTTTACTTAAGGCTGTAATAGTAAGTAAACTCAGAGTCTCATTTTTATCAGACCTTCATCTAATCCATCAGTCAAAAAAGATCCTTTCTTTCATAATCTCTCCCTCCCTCTCTCTGTCTCTCTCATATACCACATAATAAGTGAGAGCCTATGAAATTTTAGTTTATTTGAGCATTTCTTAGAAGTTTTCCCCATATGCTTGCGCAGACTTAGTACTTAGGCTGGCCAATAACAGTGTAATTAACAGTCATGGCCATTTTGAACATTCCCAGTAGGCTAGTCTATTAAAAAGTTACCTGATGTTTAGAACTTCACTAATCTCCTACTATGTGCTAGCTACCGTGATAAGCATTTAAAATCCAAGCCAAATGTTATGAGTTCTATCTTTAGGACTTTTCTACTTTAAGGAAACCACACAGACCTGTGCACAATTGTTACGAGTTCTATCTTTAGGACTTTTCTGCTTTAAGGAAACCACACAGACCTGTGCACAGATAATTTCAGTGTTGTGTACTGGTTGTTAAACAATCCATCTATATCTGCATCTATAGCTATGTCATCTAGATCTATGTCTTTGTGTAGGAGAAGCCTGGCCTAATAGTGTTTTGGTTGTTGTTGTCATCTGTTTTGCTAAATGCATGTGTTCAGGGAATTAAATTAATTATCATCTAGAAGTCAACTGTATAGTTAAGTGAGCAGGTGTTTTGTCCCTTTTAAAATGAATTTTTGTTTCCTAATTATAAAAATATTATGATTACCTAGATTTCATGATTTCCACTAACCATATGAGTTTCTCCCAGGTGGGAAATACATGCATTTTTAGAAACTATAGACAGATAAATGTGTCTGCTTCCAGAGAAGAAATAAAGACCTCAACATAATAGATGAACCTTCTGAAAGTTGAAAGAGAGAGGACTTGGGACTTTGACATTTTCTGTAAAAAAGAAAACTTTTATAAAGCGACATTAGTCAGCATAAACTATAAAACACACTTCCTACTTTTATTCCTCAGAGAAATTTATTCTTCTTCTGCTTTCTACCTTAGACTCATATCTTTTTATTAAATCTGACTGTGGAGATGCTTCTAAGTTAGGTCAGATTGGTTATGGATTGAATTTTGAAAGCACATTTTAATTTCAGCGTTCATGCAGCCAAGCACTGCTAAATTGAATAGGCTGTGGTTATGGGCACTGCAGGAACTGAGATGGAACCAAGAAATCTGTTATTGGAGAAACCTTTTGAGAACTGGCAGATTTTAAGTCACTCTTAATAAGGTCTGATAGGTTAAGGAATAACAAGGTGTGGGCTTCAAGACAGCAGTTTCCCCTCTCCCCTCCACTGGGGAATTATTTTCGTCTTCACACTGTGGCAAATCTATCAAGAAAATAGAATTGAAATGGATTTCACTGAGCTGTACAGCATAAATCTGAAACTTGTGCAACAATAAAATTTTCTTACCAAGCACATAGGTGTGGATGTGTTTTTACCAGGCCTTTCAAAGAGAATGAAGTATGCATTTCAACTTTATTTGCATAGGATACAGATTAATCCCTTAGGCTTCTATCAAGTCTATTAAAGAAAAGAAGCGGTTGAAAGATTTTACCTGTAGACCCTCTTGGTCGGTGTTGAATCTTATTATAGTAGGAAGTCACCTTCTTCCATGGATCACTGGTCCCAAGGGAGGACAGTAGTTCTTATGTGCAAGGAAAATTTTCAAAGATCAAGTAAATCTGGAGAATTCTGGAGTAAACCGAATTGTGTAGGTTTTGGGTTTTCTCTTTAAATTGCAGAGCTTCCATGAGCCTTTAATTATGAATTTCCAGGCTGGGAAGAGAGATAAAGGACTCATCAAACTTACAGTGTTCATTCTGCAAGAAAACTCTGAGATATAGGCAAGGGCCCTTCCTCCATAAACAAATAAGATTACATACATTGCAACTGTGTGGGTATAACAACGAATATGTTACTATTATGTCATGAGACATTTTCTTTGACCTCAAGATTCATTTTATTCTTGCTTCTGATGTTATAAAATTAAAATATTTTTGTGGATCTCTAAAAAATATTGTAGACTCTAAGCGTTGTACCTACCTTTTAAAGGTAAGTCAGCCCTCTGGGCTGGTGTTACATAAATAAAGTGAGTCATAACAAAACCCACAAAAAGGGAACGCACACGTAATATGGCAGTCCACCAGGGGTGCCGATATAGTAGGGCCATTCCTTTTTTTCACACTAAATACTGAAGAAATGGAACAAAACCAGAGATATATCAAACACACATTATGCAGAAAAGAAGGAAAGGGAGGAGGAAGAGAAGAGAGAAAGGGAGAAGGAGAAGAAGGGAGGGAAGAGGAGGAAGAAGGAGAAGAAGGGGAGGGAGTGAAGCAGGGACAGGAGGAGGGAGAAAAACAAGAGAGAGAAGGAGGAGGAGGCAAGCGCAGCAAATCTTTCTGTTACTCTGTGTGAACTGGAGCGGAAGCTCACTGTGCACCCATGATCCAATCGCCTTCCCAAATCCCCAGCTCTGAATACATCAGCTGTTGGGGGCATATTTCAGATCTAAGCCGTAGCACCACGGCTGGAGTTACAGCTCAGTGGCATAAGTGCCTGTCTGGCAAGCACAAGGTCCTGAGTTTCATTTCTGGGACAAGAAAATAAAACCATAACACCAACCTTTATTCTATACAACACTTTCAATTCATGTTCTTATTATTTTGTCATAGTGAAATCACTGACCAGGGACATTGAGAAACATACATTACTAATCCTTGTCGGACAGGTAAATTCAGAGTAAGGAGCTGTAAGTAATATACTGATGTGGCCATGACACTGAATTTGATGTTAGCCATGTTAAGAAAATATCCAGAGATTGATGATTCATCTGGAAAAATAAAGGAGTAAAACAGAAAGTTACACATAGACCAGGGATCTTCAACTCCAGAACAGTAGTATTTTCTTTCTCTATTGAGAGTATATTTACTCAGAAATAAGTTGACACTTCCTGTTGCAGGAAAAGGAGGTAATGCATTCCAGAAATATGTAGGACATCACAAATATGGCATTTCAATTTAGTATACAAAAGATATTTGATAAGTGATATTAACCCAACTAACAAGCCATTTGTGCAAAACTAGCTGGATCTCCATCTCACTTGTTACATCAAAGTAAGTTTCAGGGGCTTCAAAACTAAAAATGCAAAATAATGAAACAAAAATCATTTTTGAAAGAAAACGTGACGGATTGTTAATTGTAATATTGGAGCAGTGAGGCATCCCTTAGCATAACACAGAAGAAAACACTGACAAATACAACTCCATTAAAATTAAAGAATTTCTCTACCAAAAAAGGGAAACAAAGAGTTCAAAGAAACCCTTAGAAAATTATCCATATAGTTATGGCAACAGGCTACATTTTTTTTATATGAAAAGAAGTATTTACCAGCCAACAAGAAAAATAATACCCACAGACAACAATGACCAATTGTTGGTCACTGGGAATGAAATAACCAACAGATCTAGGAAAGAGGTTCAATGTTATTAATAATTAAAGAAACACAAAAGGTACTTTTCAGCTCTTAGATTGGCTCAAACAAATCAAAACTTGATAATATATTACACTACTGAGGATATAAGGAAATAGGCATTTTCATTATAGAGTAGTTGTGAGGATAAACAACATCTGTAAAAGTCGGCTTAGCAATATACTAATTCATTTTCTAGGAACTTATACAGAAAGAACATAAGAGTGATGTGTGTGTATTCTAAAGTACTCAAGAACTGTAGCTTTTTTATTGTTGCACAAGCAGACAAAAGCATATGTATGTATTTAGTGTAGCACTGTTGACAAAAATAAGGGATTGGTGACAACTGGTAGAGAATTAAACACTATATTATACTAAAGAGGGAATTTTATAAAATATTTAGAAAGATGTAGAGGGCTTGTGTATTGTTACAAAAGAAACTATACACAATATATTATTAATTGAAAATTCAGGTAATAAAGAAGAATGTTTAGATTGACCCCATTATTATTTTAAAATGTTACTCATCAAAAAAACTTGGAGTAATATCCAAATTATCCTCCTGATAGTTGCTCTCTCCATCATAAATACTTGTAACACTTGAAACTTTTATAACAATTGTTTATTATTCTTGTAGTCAGAAAGTCATTTAAAATAGAAAACAAAAATTTATAATTAAGTATTTTTAATGAAATCATACTTACCTTAGAAGATCATCTTTCCTCTTCCTGCCCAATGAAACGTTAGATTTCTTCTGGCATTGAAACATTTCACAAGATAATTCGTGGGCCATCCACCTTTCTCCATGCAGTTATCCTTGCTATGGTGTCCATTAGCAGGTAGAATTGGGAAAATTACCATCCTCCCCTTAAAAATACATACGGAGTTCTGTTGGTGAAGTCAGAAACCTAGACTCTATGCTGGGAAAATACTATTAGATTTCCCTCCTGCTATGAACACAGTAGTAATTGTTAGTGAGTCATAGTATGTAATTTATATAAAACATAAACTAATATATTCTCCTTATAGAAAATTTGGTGAATATAAGAGTTTGAAGGATAAAATTACTCATAGCTCCTCCACTTAATTATTACATGTTTTAAAACTTTCCCCATTATCTTCATTTTAACAAATATGTGATTGTAATCTATAAGTAATTCTGCATCTTACTTTCATTACTTAGAAAATTTAAACTTCTCTGCTAACACCATTTTAATGCCTATGTAAAATTTAATAATTTATCTAATAACCCCCTGGAAAGCTTGACAGTTAAGTTACTTTGAAGTTGTCATTAATGTAAAAAGTGCTTAGTGAATTTCTTTGTGGATAATAAGCCTTTTCTTTTTTTAATTCATATATTCTGTTTTTGGCAGTTCTTAAAAGTGGGGACATTAAGTTACATTGTAGACAGAATTTTTTCTATCATATTTTATTATGTTCTATATTGATAATTGCTGCTATATTAAGCAAAAACATAATAAAACAAACAAAAATCATTGGCACTTAAAAATACAAACAGAATATTTAGTTTTAGACTATGTTACTTCTGTGTACACTGTTCAAGGTAGAATATGTAATACATCCCATTAGTTAACTGTGGTATCAGGACTCCTGATACACATGGCTAAATTGTTTATTCTATTTTAAACTCTCAGCAGTGATAAAAAGGATGCCGGTTTTAGTAGACCTTGGCAGACATTTGATATGATCAGTAAAATACAAAGCCGATGATATAAATGGAAGTCTAGTTTTATTTACTCCTACGACTATTTTCTTCACATCTGTCAATCACGTCCTCTTCCTTTTGTGTTTATGCACTGTATCCACTCTACAGCGGTGTTAGTATTTTTCTTATCAACCTGAAAAAAAAATTATATATAAAGGATCTTCCTAATTTTTTATTTACAAGTGACCCCAAACTTGCTGATAAGGTGCAAGTACAGTATAAAGACAACAGTCATTTTTCACCACAGAATTTCCTGAAAATATTGCCTCCAGTCAATCTTTATTTTGTTGGGGTCTAGTTTTGCATTGAAAGTTTGAGTTTGAGGAATTTTTCTCAACTTATTTTATCTTTCCTTAGGTAGATAATCTGCTCTGCTAGACAAATTCAATATCTACTTTTATTTTTTGTCAAAATCTTCCTCCTGTAAAATATTTATTTACTTATGGGTACTGAGGATTGAACCAAGGCCTTTCCACTGAATGACATTCTGTGCCCTTTTTATTTTTTGAGGCGGGGCGTTGCTGAGTCACTAAGTTGATCAGACTGGGCTCAAACCTGCAATCCTCTGCCACTGCCTCCCAGAGTGCTGAGATTACAGGTTTGTACCACCATACTTGGCTTTCATAATCTTTTTAAATGGTTTGATTCATTTTACATTTACCCTTTTCAGTCCATTCAAAAATGAATCTACATTGATTTTTCCCAAACTATTGAATGAATGTTTCTCAATTTATTAATATTTTATTATTGTTCTTTCATGTCCCATCAATCACAGATTAAATCCTCATTTACAACAGAGCCTGTTTTATAGATGTATCTGTCTACTCTTATCTCTGTATTATTGTTCTTAAATTATCATTGCTTTAAATATGATCATGGATATAGTCATATTTATTTTTCCATACATTACAACTATGTTTTTAAAGAAAATGGAACTTTATGTAGCATTGAGATATACATGTAAGAATTTGCTCTCCCCATTGAATGTGACCCATCTTTTTTTCATTTTCAGGAATTTTGTGGTTTTCTTCATATACAAAGAAGATCTTTCATGTTTCTTAGAACATTAAATTACAATGTAGACAGAAACTTTTTCTGTTATGCTGTATAATTGATAATTGCTGCTATATTAAGTAAAAATATTGTAAAATGAACAAAAATCATTGACATTTAACAATATAAACAGCACACCCAGCTTTAAACTATGTTTTTCTGTATATACTGTTTAAGGTAAAATATTCATGTAATATACCTCATTAGTTAACTATGCTATTGTCACTTAAATTTTTGTAAACATTGGGAAAATACTCCATAATTATTAACTTTGTCTCAGGATAATTCATCTATAGTATTTCTGTTGTTTCAATAAATAGAGAGCAGGGTCAGTTGTTTTAAAACCACCCTTAGTGTACGAAAATAAAATCATGTGTCTACACACAGAAATGTTCCTCTTTCTCTTTTCTTTTCTCTAATACATTTAGCTCATCCCCAAATGGGAAACTCATTTAAAAAATACAAGATGAAAGCAACCCTGTCTTATCCTATTGGAAAAACTTAGTTGTCTATCAAGAACGCATTTCTTCTAAGTTTGACAAAAGTAGTGCAGCACTGGTTAGATTCTTTAACAGAGCTGGACTCTGTGTATGCATATAGCCTAGGACCAATTCTCATTTGTAAAATAATAAGCCAGAGAGAAGAAATAAACTTCCTAACCTAGTAAGACCTTTCGGGATTTCTTCTTGTAGTAGTAAAAGCATAAGAGAGATTTGAGTTAAAAGTCATATCAAAAAGCTGTCTGTCTGGGATAGTCTGAGGGTAGTTTGAATGGTGGCTACTAGAGGAAAAAGCAAGATTTTGATCTTTTCAAGTATTTCCTGAATCTATAGTCTGTGCAAAGTCAGTTAGGTCTGTTGAGAAGGAAAATCACTGAGGAGAAAAATTTGAATAGCAACACTGATGAAACAGATATATTATCTCTGATTATTTTTGTCATGCTACATGGAACTACCACATATGTTGGCAAATTAAATTTTTTGAAACATCAAAACATTCCAAATTCATTTCCAAATTCAAATAAATGTTCATTTTCCCAATTCTATAGGATTTTTAAAGATATTGAAAACTTTATCGTTGATTGATTTTTCAAGTTTCCCACAGACTATTTTTGAAATCCAACATTTTCTACTGTTTATCTAAACAATATTATGTGGAAAAATTCATGTAATATAAAGTTAAGTGGAGAACAACAATACCCAAAATTTTGTTCTTATTAAGTAAAATATGTGTTAAAAAGAATCCTATTCCATAAAATGATAGTAATTGTGTTTAACATTGTGGCAGCTCAGGTAAATTTTCCCTTTTGCATTTTTCAAATTTTCTAAATATTATGTTGGTTACTTCTATCATGAAGTTAAATTTGATATTTACATATGCTACTTTTGATTTAATTTTTAAAAAGCTAGCACTCCAGGTAAAATAATATTCCCATAATCTTCCACTATACCTATATGTTGTACAGAACTCAGATTAAACTAATATGTTGAAAATAAATACATCGAGAAGTCACATGGAAGTGCTGTCGGGGCTGGGCATGGTGGCACGTGTGTAATCTTGGCACTCTGGGAGGCTGAAGAAGGACTGCAAGATCTAGCACAACCACTTAGTGACTTACCAAGACACTGTTTCAAAAGAAAAAAATAAATTATAGTGGGTGCTGGGGAATATCCCAGTGTGAAGGGTCTTCATTCAATCCCCAGCACCCCCTCCAAGAAAACCAAAGCAAAACAACTGATGGTTTCATTAATATTGCGAATTTTTACTTATTTTATTCAGCGAATATCACATCTTCTTGAGTTTGATAGAATATTTCCAGTTTACTACCTATGTCTGTCAGGTGTTTATTAAAATAGTAAACCAAATTATATCCAACTCTGTTAACTGGCCTGTGTAGCATTGGTTTCCCACAGAATCTGCCACACACTTGCCCAAGGCTAAAGGTTGGCAGCTACAGGCTCTCTATGAGGTCAGGGAGGCAGCTGGCTGTTTTCTTGTTGGTCCACAGTATTTGCTTAAAAATTTATTTATTTTTTAATTGTCAAATAAAAATTATGTGTTTACTTTGTACAAAACAATGTTTTAAAATGTATATAGTTGTTCCTTTGTATCCATGGGGGTAGTTCCAGGACCTCTGAAGAATTCCAAACTACAAGGATGAACAAGTTTTTTATATTGTTCATCCTATGCATAGTACCATATTTTCCTGAAAACAAGACCAGGTCTTATATTAATTTTTTCTCTAGGGCTTAATTTCAGGGAGTGTCTTATTTTTTCATGTAAGGCAATCCACATTTATTCATGTCCAACAATCTATATTTATTAATTATAAAAATTTATATTACTATAAAAATTCATATTTATCCAATAAAGGCATATCATCTTTTTCTGAACCAGGTCATAACTCTCCAAACCCTGAATTTCAGCCTGAATTTCCTGCAACTCCATTTTCTGTACAACCACGAGCCCCGGTCTCTCAGGTCCATCAGAAATAGCGCTCTCCTTAAATGAGCACTTCTTTTCCATGCAGCCCGCTTGTAGTGCACTGTGAGCACAGCTGTCAGCGATTTTATCCCGTGACTCCTTCACCCGAGTCCCGACCTTTCATAGGCTGGGCTTAACAAAATCCCACTGAATCAAGTGTTAACTGAAGATTTACAAGAGAAAAGCGGCAACAAAAATGATGACAGTTAAGAATGATGGTCCGCATAGAAGTTACGAAAAACTGGAGGTGCCAAGATTCAGAAAACACTTCTTCATTTCACATGAGTGTATTAAGTATGATTGTTACAACACAGGACATATTGAATTATGAAGATTGTTATTTGACCTAACCACATCCTTTTGTTATCAAGTGTGTAGGCTATTGTGCTTTGTGTCTGTACTCCAAATATGCATTTTGTAGTAAGTCTTTAGTTCATCTGTCTGCATAGTGTTTATTTTACTTCTCATCCAAAGTTGCTCATTTGGGTATTTACAAATAATTATAATTTATAACATCATTTAAGTATTAATGTCAATATTATTTATATTTAATTATGTATTAATATTGTCATTATATAGTCCAATATATCCATTGTTTGTTGAAATGGATATACTAAAGGTGTCCATCTGGCTGATGATCTTATGGGCTTATTTTTGGGGTAAGGCTTATATTATGAGCATCCTGAAAAGTCAAGCTAGGGCTTTTTTTCCATTTGGTCTTATTTTGGGGGAAACAGGGGCATTTGCATATAATCTATACACATCCGCCTATATACTTCCAATCATATCCAGATTGCTTATAATGCTTAATACAATGCAAATGATGTGTAAATACTTATACTACATTGGTAAGGGAATAGAGATGAGAAAATAGTCCATACAGGTTCAGTATAGGTGCAATTTTAGATTCAGGGTTGGTTGAATCTGCAGATATGGAACCCACAGATACAGAGCTCTAACTGCATACATGATGAAATGGCTAAACTGAGCTGCTTAAAAAATTACCGCACGTATTTTTCATTTCTTTTGTTGAGAACATTTAAATTCTACTCTAAGGAATTTTAAAGAATACATTGTTATTAATTATAGCCACCATATTGAACAATCATTCTCTTGAAATTATTCCTTCTAACTGAAATTGTGTCTCCTCTGACAAATATCCCACCCATCCTTCCCCACTTCTTGGTAATCATCATTCTACTTTTCTATGAGTTTTTAAATTGCATCTTCATGCATGACATTATAGTATTTATCTTTCTGTTTGGCTTATTTCATGAAATACCTCCAGGTTTATTCACATTGTCTCAAGTGAAGGATTTCCTTCTTTAAGGCTGAATAGTATTCAATTATGTATATATACCACAGTTTCTTTATCAACTCATATCCTTTAGATATACACCCTGAGATTACTGGATCATATAGTAATTCTGTTTTTAATTGAGGAATTTCCACACTATTTTACACCCCTTAGTAGCATACAACGATTCCTTTTTTATCCATATCCTCACCAAAATGTATTACCTTTTGTCTTTCTGGAAATAGTTAAATAGGTGTGAAGTGATAGTCTGGTTTTAATTCATATTAACCTGATAATTAATGATTAGCATTTTGTCATATATTTGTTGGCCAGTTTTATGCCTTTATTTGAGAAATGTCTATGCAAGATCTTTGCCCAGTTTTTAATTGGGTTAGTTGATTTCTTGCTATTCAGTTTTTCTACTTTCTTATATACATTGTTATGTATATTAACCCCTTATCAGAAGTATAATTTGCAAGCATTTTCTCCCAGTCTCAGTCCATTCAAGGTGCTATAAAATAAGTTAGACTGGGTAATTTATAAACAAGGGAAATATATTGCTCAAAATTTTGCAAGCTGGGAAGTATAAGGCATCGACAGATTTGGGGTCTGGGGAAGGCTCTCTCTCTGCTGCCGCTGCTAGGGTAGTATCTTGTGGCTCCGTTCTCATTTGACATAAAGGCAAAGGAAGTAAGCAGGGACTTTCACTGCCTTCTGTGGGGGCACTAACCTTATTTGTGATTCTGGAAATGTGGAACCCTTATGATCTAATTATGTCTCAAAAGCCCACCTCAGGGCTTCAGTTTCTTTCTTTTTTTTTTTTTTTTTTTTTTGAGGGCTTCAGTTTCAACATACAAATTTTTGAGGGACATGAACAACCAGCCTGTAACATGCTCCTCCCATATGCTGGGTCTTCATTTTGTTGATTGTTTCCTCTGCTGTGAAGCAGCTCATTAGGTTGATGTAGCTCCTTGGTTATGCATTCATTTCTGTTGCTTGTGCTTTTGGGGTCATATAAAAAAATTGTCGGCTGGACCAATGCCATGCAGTTTTACTGTATGTTTTTTTCAGTAGCTTTACAGGGTCGGGCATTTCATTTGAATATTTAATCTAGTTGGAGTTGATTTTTATATGGTGTGAAGTAAAGGTCTAATTTCATTTTTCTGCATGTGGACAGCATCGTTTATTAAAGAAACTATCCTTGCCCCACTGTGTGTTCTTGGCAGCTTTCTTTAAAATCAGTTGAATCTTAAAACACTTATTTATTTTGGGACTATTCTAAGGTGATAACAGTTTAACTTTTATCACGTTAAAAAACCCAACACTTTCACCCCCCTTTTAGTACATCTCCATGTTCTTGTTGTCATATTTTATCTTTTTATATTGTATCTTCTTTAATAAATTAATATAACTTTCATTAATAATTTTGTCTTTTTTTTTTGAGACAAGGTCTCACTGTGTAGTTCAGGCTGGCCTCAAACTCATGGCAATCCTCCTGCCTCAGCCCCCTACAGGCATACACCACAACACCCAGCTATAGTTTTGTCTTTTAATTTTCATGTTAAAGATATGTGATTTACATATTACCATTGCAGTATGAGAGAATTCTGAATTTAACTCTGTACTTACTTTTACAAGTGAATTTTATAGTTTCTTATGTTTTCATGTATTAAAGTCTTTTCCTTCATTTCTGAAGGACAGCTTTGCTGGGAACATTATTCTTTGTTGGTGGTTCTTTTTCTGTGGCACAATGACTACATCATACCACTCTCTCCTATTCTGTAAGGTTTTGCTGAGAAATTCATTAGTGTTGTTGAAACTCCTTCCTATGTGCTCTGCTTCTTTTCTCTCATTTGCTTTTTCAGGATGCTCAGTTCACCACCGGTTTTCCATAATTTCATTTTATGCCTTAGTAATTTTACTTGGATTGAATCTGACTGGAGACTTAGGCTTTCCAGTACCTATTAATGACTCCCTCCACATTTGGAAAAGTGGTCTTGGTATCTTGATTTAGATTTTTTTCCCTTTCTGTTCTATTACTTTTGTTTTGGTACATATTATACTCCTGTACCTGCTTTAGTATAGAAATAACTCAATAGAATCCCAAAGAGTGTTTATTTCTATTTTCAATTTGTAATGTGGTTCCACATAATGTACTAGCTATAGTGTTTACCTTCTCCCCTGATAGCTAATTTGGATACATGGTGGTCATTTGTAGTTTTATTTGGATATACAACCCTGTGTACTTTTTTGAATGAACTATTATGTAAGTTTTTAACTGGATGCTGGTAATTAACTTTTAATGTTTGTTTTTCCTTTCACTTCATCCTCAAAAGTGGGAATATTTTAAAAATTACTAGCTGGGTGTGGTGACACATACCTGCAATCCCAGCATTCTGGAAGGCTGAGGCAGGAGGATCACAAATTCAAGCCCAGACTGGGCAATTTTGTAACTTACTGAAAACTGGTCTCAAAGTTTAAAAAATTATAAAAGGGTTGGGAATGTAGCTCAGTGCCAAAGCCTTAGGTTCAATGTCTAATGCCAATGAATAAATAAATTTACTTAAATATATTTTTTTATAAATAAATACATTTATTATTTAAAATAAATGAACATTGTAGAAAGGATTATAAAAAACAAAAGCTCCTACAATTCCCCATATTTGCTAACATTAAAAAAGAAATCCACTTTAGCAGATATGAGGTAAATCTCTGTGGAGTTTTAATTTGCATTTCCTCAATGACTATGATGTTGAGCATATTTTCATGTATTTAACAGACAGTTTTACATACGTCTTCTCTGGAGAGATGTTCTTTTAAATTCTTTGCCCATTTTGTAACTGGGTCATTTGGTTTTTGTTGTTGACTTTTAAGAGTTCTTTATATATTCTGAAGACACGTTCCTTATCAGGTGTATGATTTACAAATATTTTCTCCTATTCTTTGAGATCTTTTCCTTCTTCATTGAAGCATGAAGTATAAATTTTTACAACACTCTCATTTGGATTAATTACACCTTGATTCTAATTAAAAGCAAAAACTTTGCTTTTTTTCTTTTTTTGGTACCAGGAATCAAACTCAGGACCTTGCACTTGCCAGGCAGGGACTTGTGCCACTGAGCTACATCTCTGGCCCCCAAAACTTTGCTTCTACATACTTCTGTTCTCACACCATTTCCATCACAACCTGTATATTTATATAGTGTATACCTATTAATATAATTTAGAATTATTGCAAAATGCAGTTGTAATTTGAATTAGGAAAAGGGAGTTACCAATAAAAATATACTCATAGATGTCTTTTGTATTTAGCTACATAGTAACCACTGGCACTTAATTTCTTTCTGTGGACTTGTCACCTGCCTAAATTCCTTTCATTTAGGTCAAAGATTCCTCTTTAGTATAAAGCGCAAATCTGCTAATAAAAAAAAAACCCTCTTGTGTTTATTTCCCTTGGAATGTCTCAATTTCCTTCATGTTTCGAACAAAATTTTGCCAAAAATAAAATTCTTATTTGACAAGGCTTTCTTTCCAACATGTTGCACACATCTCTTCCATGCTTTCTAATGATAAAACAGATTTTAATCTTTCTTAGCAGTTAATGTACATGACAGATTCTCTCAAGATTTTCTGTGTTCCTGGTTTGGACAATTTAATTCTACATCTTGGGTGTTTTTGAGTATATCTTACCATCATTTGTTAAGCTTATCAGACATATGATTTATAAATTGGGTTTCTAGACTTATGCCTAATGGATCTTGAATGCCCTCCAAAGGCCCATGTGTGAAAGCCTTGATCCCCAGGGTGCTGCTAAACAGGAGCAGGTGGAACCTTTAGGAGGTAGTCTAGTGGAAGGTAGGTCTGTAGGTCACTGGGGACAGGCCCTCAAAGGGGATTGTGGAACCTCACTCTCTTTTGCTTCCCGGCCATGAGGTGAGTTGATTGCTTTACCACGTACTCCCAAACATTGCCATCTAGCACACTTACCAGAAGCCTAAAAGCAGTGGGTCTACCCACTCATGGACTTAAAACTCTAAAAGTCTGAGTCAAAAGAAGCCTCTTTATAGATTATTTCAAGCATTTTGTTATGGTGACAGAAAACTGATCAACACAGCAAACTGGTACTGAGAAGTAGGACTATTGACCATAGCAGTACTTGATGGTGTGGAAGAGCCTTTGGAACTGATATATAAAAATTTGTAGAAGTTGAAAAGCAGGCTAGAGAAAACCTAGGATGTTGTTAAGTAGGGGTTAGTGGGCAATTCTGGTAGTGGCTACAACAACAGTAACTCATACAAATTTGTACAGTAAAGACACTATCAATGAAGTTTCAGATGGAAATGACTCTGTTAGGGCCCAGGGCCCTCCCTTGGTACACTATGGCAAATAATTTGGCTGTATTTTATCCATGCCCCAAAATGTTGTGGGACCCCAAGCTTAAAGGTGATGGACTACTTTATCTGGTAGAGGAAATGTCAAGGCAACAAAGCATTTAACCTGTGGCCTGGGTATTACTGGCTGTTTAGTGAGTTTTATAGTGAAAAATCAGAATTAAGAGCAGAACACAAAGAAAACTTTGCAGCTCGGCCAGAAAACTGACATATGGAAAGATGTAAAAGTACAGTAAAGTGAGGAGAGAGTGTGTGGTCATTAGTACTGACAGAAGGAAGTCAAGTGCTTTGCATTGAGAAAATATAGAATTTTCTGAGATGGCTCAAGGGCATCTCAGAAATCTGCAAGTCCATCCTACCCATCACAGGCTCAGAGATGTAGAAATGCAAGCTTGTTGCAGAGACTTTTCAGGGAAGAGATGTTTCAGAAGGGAGACAGGCACTACATGCTCAAAACTGCCTGAGGATTTATTTCTCCATGTTCAGTTGATAAGGTGCTCAAATGTCACTGCAGCAATGATTCAAGTGGACCCAGGTAGTGCTCACACTAGTGGAAAGCGATATAATCCATGTGATGTTGGGTTTGCAGGAATACAAAATGTCAAGAGTTATGGAGATAATGGAGGGTTTTGATATTTCTGAAGGCTTCAAGGATGAAGGAGCATGCTGAAGGGTGAGAGTCCTTGCAAGTAGGTCCCACATGGCAATGTGTGCAACTGTGGGGATAAAGTGGAAATTTCAGTGGAGACCCTAAGAAGGTGGAGGTGCAGGCAATGTGCAGTGTGTGGCAAGGGAAGCTATGGGGAATGTACAAAACTTTCCCAAGAGAGAGGCCATGTGTGCTGCAATGAGCCAAGCTGTAGGGGTAGAGTTGCCCATGCCCTTGGGAACCCACATCCTGCCAATGTAGCCCGGATGCCAAACATGGAGATTCAAGATTTAATGATTGCCCTCGGAGTTATAATTGTGCTTTAGATCAATCGCTTTTACCTATTTCCCATTCCTCCCTTTTGGAAGAGAAATATTTATCCTGCATTGGACTCACTGTTTTATCTTGGAAGTATGTAACTTTCTGACTTTTGGCAGGGGCTCGTAGCTGAGTTTACCTTTAGTCTTAAGAGGGGACTTTGGAGTTTTGAACAATGTTGGGAGTTAAGACTTTGGAAATTCCTGGGGATGGACTGAGTGCAGTTTGCATTTTGATATAGACAAGAACCTTTGAGAGCCAGGGCAGAAACCTATAGTTTGGATGCTGAATGTTCCCCAACTCGCTTGTTC
Source organism: Dinomys branickii (assembly GCA_004027595.1). NCBI lineage: Eukaryota > Metazoa > Chordata > Mammalia > Rodentia > Dinomyidae > Dinomys > Dinomys branickii. The sequence goes on along the minus strand of PVLD010006788.1, from coordinate 49,225 downwards.
CCTGAATGATGCTATTAGGAAGTGGTGAAATCTTTAGTGTGGCACTTTAGGAAAGGTTAAGCCACTGGATTTTGGGGCGGTGAACATAACGGGAGTGTCCTCAGAAGGAACTGTGGGACTTGCCTGAGGTGAGCAGTTTGTTACATCATGCACTCCAGTATCTTGTGGATCCCCCACTAGAGGCCTAAAACCAGTGGCTGTGCCCAGGCCAGGACTGGAATCTTGAAAACTGTAAATCAGAATGCCCCTTTTCTGAGTTATTTCACTATTTTATTCCAGTGATGCAAGGATGACTAATACATCTTTATTCAAATTGAGATTCTAGGAGGTCTTGGTGGTGTATGCCCGTAGTCCCAGCTACTTGGGAGACTGAGGCAGAAGTATTACAAATTCAAGTCCTGCCGAGACAACTTAATGAGATCCTACCTCAAAATAAAAATGAAAAGGGCTACGGATGTAGTTCTGTGGTATAGTACTTACCTAACATGCACAGGACCTTGGGATCAATCCATAGCACACTCCACTACCATGTGTACATGTACACATGTACCCCAAAAGACATTCAGTCACTATATCTTCAAATATTCTTTTTGCTTCTTTCTCTTACTGTAACTCTCACATTGTATGCTTAGTCAGCCTGATGAAGTAGCCCAGGTTGACCTTCACCTTGTGGCAGATCCTCCTGTCTCAGCCTCCCTCACGCTGGGATTACAGGCATGCACAACTATGCACAGTTTATTTGCATTTTCTTGGATTCTCTACCAATAACTTTCTTCAAATTCATTTTGATTCTCTCTTCTACTAACTATATTGTTGAGTCCTTTCAGTATATTCAGTGTAAGCATAACAATGTGTTTTCAGAATTTCCATTTCATCCCTTCTAAAGTATCTTCATGGCTGATATTTTCCTTTGGTTATTTTCTGGGAAGATGGCGACTGGGTAGGCAGCAGAGAGAGAACCTCCCAGAGGATTACCACCCAGACAATGGAATATAGCAATATGAAGACAAAAAGGAGAGAGGTGTGTACCCTGAACCCAAGAAGGATCTGAAATGGGAACTGAAGCCCTAGGAAAGACCAAGCAAAACCTCTCCTGGAGGAAAGGATTGGAGGGCCGCCGCGGCACAGTTGGAGGGAGAAGAGACGGAGAAAGAGGAAGCCACTGCTTCAAACACACTCTTGGCCCAAGCCCTCGTTCCAGCGATTGCAGCTGCGGCTTCGGAGACCCACGCTCATGGAAGCCTCTCGACTCGGCCAGGGGAGAGCGGAGTTCCAAGAGCTGGTCCAGGTCTGGAGAGGAGAGGGCGCAGCCAGGAAAAGAGGCAGTGGTGGTTGGGAACTGTTGTCAAATCCAGTGTGAGGATGAGAGGTTGCAACAGCCACTGAAGCAGAGTCCCCACCCTGCAGCAACCTTCCTAATCAGCACCTGGAGGCAAGGTGGAGCCAGAGCAGCCAGTACACATCCCACCACACCCAGCTCTATGCTTGCCTCGATGCTGTGGCCTCCTGCCTCTCCACTGTGTGGGCCACCGCCAGTGGGGAGCGGTGGGGTGCATCGGCCGCGACATCAGAGCCACAGCAACTCCCAGGGATCCAGCCAAGGAACAAACGGGAACTGGAGCACAACAGCAAGAGAGAGCTGCACATGGAGGTGGATCACACGGCCCCACGCCCTCCTCACTCCAACATCAAGCAGGAAGCATGAACTGAGTTACTGGGCTTCAGCTCCCACCCTGAACGCCATCCGTGAGCACCTTGAGCCTTGGCGGCCTGCGCAATCACCACCTGTTCCTGACAGCAATAGGACGAGTCCATAGGCTTCAGGACTCACCCCAAACTACTAATACGAGCAACAAGAGTGTCTCCCTACTGCTTGCATATATGAACCTTGTATGAACCCATGGCGACTGGGTAGGCAGCAGAGAGAGAACCTCCCGGAGGAATGCCACTCAAACATAGGAATATAGCAACATGTGAAGGACAGAAAGGAAAGAGGTGGATATCCTGAACTCGAGAAGGATCTGAAATGGGAACTGAAACCCTCGGAAAGACTAAGTAAAACCTTCTCTGGAGGAGGGGATCGGAGATCTGCCATGGCGCAGTTGGAGGGAGAGGAGATGGAGAGGGAGGAGGTTGCTGCTCCAAGCACACCCTTGGCCCACGCCCTCGTTTCGGCATCCGCAGCTTTAGCTTCGGAGACCCATTGCCCAGCTGCAAGGGGTGGGGAATGGTAATGCTGGAGATCAGGAGGAGGTGGGAGAAGAAAGGGCCTCTGGCATCAAGGCAATGGGACAGAGCCAAAAGGGTCACACAGGGCGCCCCGATGGGGGCACGTGCCCCATGGTTGCTCTGCTGAGGGCCCCGCGGCTGCTCCGCTGTGGGCCCCGCGGATGATCTGCAGTGGGCCCCGCGGCTGCTCCGCAGTGGGCCCCATGGCTGCTCCACAGTGGGCCCCGCGGATGATCGGCAGTGGGCCCCGTGGATGATCCACAGGGGGCCCCGTGGCTGCCTCGCAGTGGGCCCCGCGACTGCTCTGCTGTGGGCCCCGTGGCTACTCTGCTGCTGCTCCGCAGTGGTCCCAGTAGCTGCTCTGCTGAGGGCCCCGCTCAGGGCACTTCATGGACTGGACCCACCTCCACCCATAGCACGACGACAGGGTGGAGCCGGGCGGTCTGCTGTGAGCGTATGTGCTTTCCCACCTCCGACCATGGCAGTTTGTATACACCCATGTATGTTATAGTATAGTCTGAGGCAGCTATAGCTCTTCCCAAGGTGAGAGTCCAAGGATATAGATAAGCCCAGGAGTACAGTTATTATTACAGGGAGGATGACTGATAAAGTGGTAGGGCAACGGAGATGAGGGAGGAGAAAAATTGAATGATCAAATGGGCCATCATCTGTGTAACTGAGTAACAAAGGTGAAGGTAACATTATGTAGGACAGCATCCAGAGCTAATTCCCTTCTATGTTCTCTATAATTCTGTATTTCCTCAATCGTTTTTGTATTAACAGAAGTGAAGATAATTTTATACTATACAGCATCCAGTGCAAATTCCCTATCTTCTCTATAATTTGGTATTTCCTTTAATGTTTTTGTGTTAACTAATGAGAAGATAACTATGTAATACAACATCCAGTGCTAATTCCCTACCATATTCTGTATAACTTTGTATTTTCTGTATTGTTTATGGCTTTTCTGGTTCATATGTCTCCATTCTTTTGTCTTTAAAATAAAATTAAAAAAAAATAAAATAAATATGGTTCTTTAGCTCTTTGAACAAACTTCAAACAGCTGAAGTCTTGCTGTAGTAAGACTATTTGTTCTCAGGGACCGTTCCTTTTGATTGTTTTTAATCCTGGGTATGGGCTGTATTGCATTTTTGTCTTGCAATATTTTTGTTGAAAATTTGACATTTTGAATAGTAATGTGCCAATTCTAGCATCTGTAATCCCCAGCTTTGTTGCAGGGTTTTTTGGTTATTGGTAGTATTGTGTGGTGACGTTTATGAAACACTTTTGCAAAGTCTGATATCCACTGTTGGTATGTCCACTTTTGTTCTCAATAGCAAGCACAGTGATCAGTTAACAAATGGTAGATTTCTTGAATCATTCTTCCCAGTTATTGTGGCGAGGTTCTGTCATGTTGAGACATACTGTCTATACTCACGTAGGCAGTTTTACATCCTTGCAATACCTGAGCCAGTAGGATGTGACAGCTTAGTCTTTTCAGGTCTTTACATGTGTGACATGTTCTTCTAGATCTGAAATGTTTTTCTAATCACACCCTTATTAATGGTCTTCATTACCTGTCCCAACAAAAGTCTTTGCTTATGTACCAGCTTTACGGATTCCTAATTCAGTTCAATACTGAGGTTCATTTATTTTTTGTGTATTACATAAGTAATACATAAGTATTTCCATATCCTTTTGTTTCAGCACTATTAGTTGATTTTCCCACTGCAATAAGTGACTAGGTTCCTTGATTTTAAAGATCAATTAACAATGTGTGTACATCTATTTCTGGATTCTCCTCTGTTCCATTGATGTTTGTCAATTCTTATGCCAAAAACCACAGTCTTGATTACTGTGGCTTTATACTGAGCCATCTTTTTCAAAATTATTTCCATTACATTAAATTTGTTTCACTCTCATATAAAGCTATCAATTTCTTTAAAAAGATGCATTGGATTTCTTGTGTAGTGTGGAATCCATACTTCGGAAGAATGGTTTTTATTAGGACCCTAGTTCTGTGCATTTTTTTTCTTGTATTGTGATATAAAAATTAGAAATGTGCAGTGTGTGTGTGAGAAACAGAACCCTGCCAGCTACCTCTAAATTCCTCATCAAATCCAGCATCTCATGTATGTTAGGTAAGTGTTCTAGCTCTGAGCTTTTTAAATTTTATTTTGAGACCTTGTCTTGATAAATTGCCCACGCTGGCCTCAAATTTTGACCCTCTTGGCTCAGTCTCTGAAGTACAGTTAAGTCCTGAACTTACAAACCAGTTTGGCTCTGGGAGAATGTTTGTTAAGTTCAATTTGTGGGTTTTGTACACCTCTGACACAAATATACAATGTGGAGCATAAAAAACCCAAACACACACACACGCACACATACTGGAAATAAACTGTTTTTACTCTCACAGTTACCTTAAAATGGTGGTACACCTGGCATAGAGGGGACTGTATGGAGCGAAGGGACAAGTGACTGACTGGAGGAGGGAGGGGAGTGGAGAGACGGTAGGGGTAAAGGCTCATCGGCAATAGGAGGAGGGCTGGGGGGAATTCTGCTCACACCTGCTTTGGTCGCACAGGTTTTTTGATGGATTCCATTCTGTCCACCCTCTTGAGAAAATGACAGCTCTTCTCATCACAGACTGCACACGGATGGGGTGAAGAATGACTGCTGCAGCCTTTCTGTATCGTTCTATGCTGGGATCCTGCGCCTCAGACACTAACAGCGCCTCTTCAAGTACAGAAAATCCCCATGCTAGATCCTGTGTTGTGAATCTCTCTGGTTCTTTGGTTACATCTTACTCTTGGCTCTCTTCAACTTTTCACTGCGCCTCTAGTTTCATCAGCTGCTCGTGGTGCCCAGCAAGATCAATGAGGTTATCCTCCTGCAGATCCAGCTCCAACTTCTTGCTAAGGGTCACTAGGCTGTTGAAGACCTCTTTGGACTCCTTCCCATCTTCTCAAGTCCATGAACTGTGGGCAAAGGTTCTTCCAAAACCCATTCATGGTGACAGCCGAAATCTCATGCCAACCAAAGTTGGTTTTTATGGCCTTGTAGATGTTAGAGTTCTTGCAAAATTGTTGCAATGTTGTTCTTATCAGTTGCCCTCACTGCCTGACAAAGGTGTGACATAACATTTTTAAAGTTTCACATGCATGGAAAGTCACAATAACTTCTTGGTTCATTGGTTGTATGAGGACCATAGGAGTCCGTGGTAGAGGCACTACTTTGATGTTGGCATGAAAGCCATCCATGAATTGGGGGTGACCCGGTGCACTGTCAAGCAGTGAAAGAATGTTGAAATACCTTCTTCCAAACAGTATTGCTCCATCTCTAGGATAAAGAGGTGGAAAAACCAGTCCTGGAAAATACCCTGTGTAACCCACACTTTGGGGTTACTCTTCCATACACACAACAGACAGAAAGCCCTGTGCTATGTTTTTGAGGGCTCTTAGGTCCTTTGCTGCTTTAAAACCTGGCACCAACTTTTCGTATTTATTGTTCTGGCATTCTCTCACAGTACAGTCCTGTCTCATCGATGTTAAAAACCTGTTGAGGTAAATAAGCACCTTCAACAATAATTTCTCTAAGTGCTGCTGGAAATTCTTGGGCAACTATGGTATCCGCACTCACAGCCTCACCACTTACTTCCACACTGGGAAGAGTGGCCTTAGCCCTGACGGTTCATCTACCCATAACCGGCAGTAAGAGAGGCCCCTATTCATTCCATTTTTTGTCTTCAAACAAGCTTTCAGTTTTTTCTTCAGTATGTATTACACTGACTGGGACTCGACACTGACGCTGATCCTGTGTCTACAGAGTTTCTCCATCTCCTCTGGCACTCTACCTCACTTTTTGGATATTATGGTTCCCTTCATTGGCAAAGCAGGTTTCACATGTTCCATGTGAATGACTCACATTATAAGAATGTGAGACGTCTACCATCTGTTTGCCTCAGTCCAATTATTTTTATTATTGTTTCCATAATTATTGCTTTGTGCTTCCTGGCAGCAACCTCCACATCACCACTGCTTTTCCTCTTGCTTCCGGACATCCTGGGCTCTGAATGAGCCCTGCACTGCTGTACATGTGCACACAGCACAGTGAGCACACAGCAGCACAACTGTGACAACGTCCAGCAGACACAAGAGCTACTGCTGCGGTTTGTTCGCATCTACAGATGTTTGTAATTCGAGGTCTGTTCCTATCTGTGAGTTTGCAACTCAAATGTTAGTAAGCTGGGAACTTACAGTTGCCAGGATCAGAGGTTTCAGAGAAGCACCACTACACCCAGCTTTCACTTGTTCTTTAGGGATGTTACCACCTACTTTTAAAGCTTCACATGAATGGAAATATATCGTATATATGTTTATTTTACCTTTACTCCTCAAAGACCTCCGTATTCATCACTCTGCTTTATCACTCACATTATCCAGCATATTGCTCAATGCACGCTCCACGTTCTGTGACGACAGTGCTGCTGACAAGAAGTGAGCGACCAGTTTAATTTTAAACTACTTTCCTGCCTTTCAGCTTCTTCCCCAGTATTTTTAGACATGTTCACTAAGAAAGATTGGTCCTGCTGTGACTGGAAATGAGATTTTGGGTATTTTGTTTTAATACAATTAGGATTTTATTTTACATACTGTTTTATAACTCTAAAAAATTTAAGATGAAATTTTTTCTCATGTGATTTTTATGACTATACATATACCAACTAAGCAGACATTTGATTTTGCACAACTGCGGAATTTACACATTCATTGGTGCCTTTCTACTATAGTAAGTGCTACACAAGATGAATTTTTTTCCATATGAAATATACATTAAGACTCGAGTGTAGAGGAGAACTGGCTATTATTTTTTCCCCAAGGAAATTTGGGCAGAAAGATTATGAAATTTATTTGAAAACAAAGCATCATCAACCCATTTATTCATGGATCTTCCAGTATTCTCTCAACAGTGTGCTGGTGAAATGATTAGAAATTTAAGAAATCTGAGCACACAATCGGTTGGGGGCCATTTAAATCCAGCTCGCTCCCATACACCAAAAGCAGACCGCTCATGGACTGTACTGTCAATAGTGTGAAGTGTATGAGGAATGTAACATAAAATATTAGTATATCAGTGTATTTTAATGCTAGAAGTGTAAATTCAAAAATACTAGTTTGTTGTTCGTGTCATGAAGTGTGGGTAGGAGAGTAGAATCATGGCAACTAGATTATTCTAAGAAGCTTTCTGTGAAAGAAAAGACATTATGCAAATTATTGCTTCACTTTTCTAAAGCTCAAGTTGGGAGGCCAGCAGCTCTCCAACAGGCTCTGCTAACCCAGGATGCGTGGCACCCTGCTTCTCACCAGGAAGCGCTATGCCCCCAAGCTGGCCGCTTGGGAATGATACCTAGCACATGGGGGCTATGTCCTTTGCATATTGTGTTAAACATACACTTTCTTCTTTTGTTTAAAAGAACCAAAAGTCAAACTGAGCTTCCAATAGAAGGAAAATGGTGTAGCTGCCAAATGCTAATGACAAAATAATTATATTAACAAACTGGCCAGTGCAAAAAAGTGTTACTAAGCAAAGCCATTTCACAGGGAAGCATTTTGCTGATATTGTTTGTCAAACTTAGGTAACTAATTCAAATTAAGATTTAAGCTAGTTTCCCTCCTCGGCATTGTAAACTACTACTGTAAATTCTAAAATTTTTGTAGTTGATGGTGCAAAAGAAATCTTTCTCTCTAGATAGATACTATTTAAAATATCAAATAGTCAAGAGACAAAGTAATAAAGTCCTTCCTTACAAAACACCCTTTTGAAGTATTTAAAATCCAAGTACCTACTCCATCACATAGCTATCAGCATTTATTTGAAATACATGAAGAAAAGCAAATTTAATCATAATGACTTTTGGAACTCAATCACTTAATGTAATTTAAAGACAAGTATGGCAATGTCTCTAATTTGTTGCTGATATTTCTTTTATGCCCTAGACACAAGTGACATTTACTCTTTCTCAAATATAGACAGTTAAATTATTGGTTTCACTTAATAGGATTCCCCCCACTCCCTTTATCAATATCAAAGCAATTCAATCAGTGTTTGGAACTAAAATACCACAAGTAAAAATAAAATCACACATACACTCATTTTAGGACATTAAAAGTTTACTTAAAAATTGCAGACATTTAGCAAAGGTAGGACAAACACTTTTTCTTATTCATACAAATACAATAACTTATAGCTGGCTTGGTATATGGTCACATGTTAAAAGTAAATCTAATGGAGAAAAGAATGGTTCATTCTATATATCTGCCATTTATCATCATTTAATAAGTACACCAGTAAGTACTGGAGAACAACTGCATAGAAAGATTAGAATCCTAGTGCTGTTGGTTAATACACATTATGTAACAATACAAAAACAAAATAGGTACAGATACACAATTAACATACAAGTTAAACTATTATTTTGAAGAAACAGGACAGAATTTAACAAATATAACTGAAAACCATGTTACTAATATGTTGTCATCATGGTATTTTACATGGCATAGAATTTCTTCCACCTTGCAGAATGTTTGGCAAACTAGAACAGGTAGATCCTATTTTTAGAGTAACTTTAAGATGAAGGAAAACAAGTGGTAATTCTATTAAATGCTTTTCTAAATACTCTGAAATTTTTAAAATGCCATTATCTCATGCTATCACCTCCAAATTTAAAACAAAGTCATGCATTGTACTCTCTACAGCCTGCACTGTCCAGTATAGTAGTCCCAAGCTACACATGGCTGCTGAGTACCTGAAATGTGGCCAGTCAGAATTGAGATACTGTGGGACCACAAAATATATACCAAATTTTGCATATGGGGCCAAGGGAAGGTAAGATATCAAATTAATAATGTTTCCTATGGATTGCATGTTGAAATAAATACAATCTCTTTTTTTATCATGACTGTAAGATTAAACATTACTCTGTGGGTCACACTGTATTTCTATTGAACAGCGCAGCTATGGATAATACATAATCACTGTACTGGCCTTAGAACTCACCGTTATTATGCAGGCACCCCGGGGTATCACCTCCCAGAACACTGTAAGTGCACTCTGCACAGAACTCACTTCAAAATTTATTCTTCTTATACCTCTGCAATTTTAAGATTTCACAAAATATGTACTCCTTAGAAAATGTCAATTACTGTGAAAGAACTTTAATGCAAACTGCTACTATACTGGGGGAAAACATTTATTAAACGCAGCAGTGCAATCAGTGAAGACAATTAGTATCACTGTTAAAATAGGTTAGCACAACTAATCTTTTTTTTTTTTTGTATCGGGAATCAAACTCAGGGTCACACGCTTGCAATGGAGGCACTATGCCACTGAGCTAAATCCCTGATGAAACTAATCTTTAATGTCTGGGACCTGACCTGCATCACAGATTATATATGCAACCAGTTTATTTGAAGAAAATCTACAAGACAATCTTAAAATGGCAATGATTCCCATTTATGACCTTTAAGTTTCTTACTGTTGAACTAAGCAAGCGACTACTTGTCTAAGATACTTGGATTGAAAAGAAATGTAGATGGCATTAAAGGTATCACTACTCGTTTTTGCCCTATTTCTCCCTCTCTCTCTCTCTTTCTTTCAATTTTATAGTAGAGCATATAAATATTTGGCATATCTATAACACATCACCTTTTTTTTCCAACTCAAAAACAGTAAGTGAATCTAGTGTACAGTCCAGTATTCACCTTGAACACAATGTACCAGATGCAATTCTCACAATGATCACTTCAGTCAAAAGCTACCATCAGTCATGCATTGAGCCTCCCCACTAAGCCAGTGTCTAATCACACTCGCACTGTACAACTGGTTCCTCATAGCTCAGATAGGAATGTTTTCAAAAACTGTTTAATCTTTTCATGTTAGGTAAACTGACAAAATTGCTCTGACAGCCACAAGTGAACAAAAATGAAACTATAGTACTGCACTATTCATAAAAACGTCTTCCTCATGTCAAAGACGTCCTGGGAAATAAGTAGAAAGTTATTTAATATATCTTTGCATTTTATCATTACGACACTGGAAAGCAACTAGGATTTAGGGAAGAGATAAAAATAACCTAACTAGATGGTACGGGGCACACCAATACAGAAACTGCAGAAGACTACAGCAGTTTTTCTTAAGAGTTCAGCTGCCTGTTTTTTAAGACATTCATTTCATCACATTTATTAATATGTCTTACACTGGAAGATATCACAACTTAAATTTTTTACATCTGCTGTTTTCAAACCATGTAAAGTGTTTTAATTATATGTTACTAACTCTAGCCTAAAAACCCTAATAATTCATGTCAAGTGAAGTAATTTTTCAGTTGCACATATATATTACTCTACGATATACTTCTCAGCGAAAAGATGACAATGGTTTCTGAAACTGCTGAAAGCTCACTGTTAGATCCACAATCAGTTACTGAGCACCTACCATGATTGAACTCAGTCTATATTCATTTTTTAACAAATAAAAAAAATCTGCTCCAAATGCATGCCTTTGATGAAGGGCAATATATGAGCATTCCTGATAAAATGCTGTTTGAGTCAACATTAGGACATATGAAATTATAAATCCTTCTGATATAAAAAATAATCAAGTGTATTATCTATCACTTTATAAACATAAATAATCTAATGTATGCTGCATAGTACTTTAAGGAAGTAATTGGCAGACATAAAATTAAGGTTGATTCCCTGAAGTTATGGAATAAAAACCAGAATGATATGATGTATAAACCACTTAAGACTTAATATAAGCAATTTATACAACTATCTGATCAGGGCAAATTGGTACTTGTGTTACATTTCCAACTCTGCTGGAGGGGGTTGACCTAGTAAAGAAAACTGACTTATGAACACTAAACAAATACAAAAATAAAAATTCTCTAGATAAAATTCTTTGTAAAAATCATATAAATTCAAGTTCCAAATGTGATATGTGTTATATATGTGTATGTCCAGACCCTTTAATTATGATTATCTTAGAAGCATCTGAATTTCACTTGCAATGTCATAAAACTGTGTATCTTTACCTTGTGTACTTGAATCTGCTTATGTATTTCATATAAAATGGGTGCGTTTCACTTGAAACCACCACAAGAATATAGACAGTGACGAGACAGGACTAGTCTTTCCTCTCTAGCTTTTATCTATTCTGACTTGACCCTACACCACGCATGGCATTTACGCAATGTGTTCAACACGTACAAGACTTGCACATAAAACTCTCAGGGAAACGTAAGTCTAGGAAGCAAAACAGTAGTCAAATTGAAAACCAACAGTAATTATTTTCCTCAGAATTTTTGAAAACTGAGAAGAATATCAAATAAACAAATACGATCTTGCCTACCTCCCAACATGGAAATATAATACAGAAGTCATTCCTAAGGACAACACACATGACACAATGTTCTGAAATGAGCCACAGGGACTAAAGCAGCAAGATGAACAATGAGGCAGAGCATCACAGAGCATCTACTACCTACTATGCTGGTAGTGGTTTATAAAAAATACTATATATATATTAAAATGTTAAGAGCTAGTAATATATTTAACATTATTTTTGCTTTTTCATTTTTTGCCACTAAATATAAAATTTTGTTCTAAATTGACTACATCTTTTACACCCTGAGGAGTAACAATAGACCAATAAAAGAAATATCAGGGTTAGCTTTGTGGATCCTACTATTGGCCATAAACCAAAAACTATATATAGCAAATATTCTTGGAAGCACAATATTTGACCAGCAGGCTAAGCTACTGCCTTACATATATAGTTTTAGCAAAGAGTTTGGTTTTACAGCGTTACCATGGCCTGGTAAGAGTAGAGAAGACGAAATTGGGAGCCTGAGGTTTCCCCTCCAGTACCAGAGCCACAGCAGATACACTGGTTTTGTCTTCACTATGAACACAGCATATTACTGCCCTTTAGGAATACATATTTAAGAAAATTCTGTAAAGCACTTTGTAATCTTTATGAAATTACAACAAGGAATTATTTGCTGTTGTGAAATATGAAATTCCTATCCCTCTCCCTCATACACAAATATAGAAAATGACACATTTAAAAATTTATCTCAGTGTTTACTTTTTCAGATATCTGAGAAAAAAGGCATAACCCTCCCCCCCGCCCAATGATCCTATATCATGCTAAACCCAGGAAGGAAGGAAGAGCCTTAAAGTAAGGCAAAGGATTCATTTAGGACAACCGTCTGATCTTTATTTTGAGGCAGGGTGTCAGTTTCCCTTTGAACAGATGCTGTACAGGTTTCAGGCTGTCTTTAGTTGTGCCTGTTACCACACTCTGATGCGATGCCTCTAAGCCCCAAAATGTTGGTTGTCAGAGAGAAAGAACTACTTGGTGTGGTGCCTAAAAATGTTAACTAATTAAATACAATGAATTAGGATCTTACCTTCTTCAATCAGCATATCATACAATAAAATAGCTATGTGAATAATGAACCATAATTAGATATTTGATAAAACTTCCACACTTTGATTTCTATTTAAACATTAAGTTCACTGTAACATAATCTTGCTTCTCTCAAAAGTAAGAAAGGCACTCAAATTAACACAGTAAGGATAGCTACTTTATGAAAGACACTGTGTGATGAAAGTAACATTATTGGGGTTTATTTTTCTTGCTCACTGCCTTCATGACAATGAACTTGCCTAAATTTTTCAGTGCCTCCATAAAGGTCTCTAACTAATATAAAGAAGTCTGTCACAGAGCAAGGGCGGTGATAGCACAAAAAGTGCTCCAGTTTGTGGTTCTATTTGAGGAACTCATTCAAAAGGCAAAAGTCCAGTTGCTATAGTGTTGTTCAAATTTCTTAGCATACTGTAAATACCTTAAAGTATCAAAATATAATTTTCTAGTAACAAAATAACAGTAAATTTAAAAGGATTTTTTGCAAAAAAAAAAATCCTGTTACTTCCTTTTACCACTAAAATGTTAGCATTTTCCATGATTCAAGGAACTAGGATAGAGATTGTTGTATAGTAATTGGTAATTCCACTTTTAAACTGCATTTAGCCCATAGCCAGGTATCATTTTGTGCTGTATTAGGGAAAATTCTAAGACTGACAATTTGTAGCAATATTACAAGTTCTCTTTATACACACACACACACACACACACACACACAGCATGAACTGATAGCCGAATATATCTAAATTACACAATACTTACCATATACGCTGCTTACCATAAAACCCCCCGAATTTTTGTTTCCACAACTGATGTCACATGAGGCCTTTTTGAAGATGTATGTGGCTTTTAGTGACAATTTCAGTATACATTAAAACCTAGTAATAATTAATGAAGCAGGGTACAATCCCTAGCACTGCAAAAAAAAAAAAAAAAAGACTGAAGCTTTTAACATAAATTAGAACCATCTCATAGAAATAATAACTATGACTGAAATCTGGGCCCAGAGTTTCTAAGGAGGTAATGGGGGACATGTTGCTATATATCAAGTCTTTATCTTAAAAAATGACTCACACAGGGTTAGGAAGTATTTAAAAGGTCTGCAGTTCAAGTTAGAGGCTAAATCACTAGAGTTATAAGAGTTTCTTCACTTTCTGCCCACAATGGCTTTCACCATCAAAAGAGAGCAGAGAGCAGTACTCTTAATGCAGACAGATTTCATTTGCTTTGTGAGCTTTTAATAAATACTAAAGTTCAACTGATACATCTAGAGCTACATTTCTTGGCTGCAATTTGACAAGTTAAAACAAGGTAATGAAATGAAGAAAACAAATCTAAATTAACTTATTCTAAATGTGATAGTTCTCCCTAAACATTGCGAAGCTGGAAGACATTGTTTACCACAACTCATTGGTTTTTTTCAATCATCATTCCGCCTACCACTCATGACTGATCTTTCCTTTCTTCACATAATCGGTCATCAATAAATACTTACTAATTCCTCACAGTGTGCCAAGGCACACAGTAGAATACGGAAATAATTGATTACCAACACAGATATACTTAAAAAATAAAAAAGGTAGGGCAAGAGTTATGGTGGCCATAGTTACAGATCTTATTGCTTTTTGCTTATCAGTAGTATTTGATAAAAATGTGTCAATCTTACAAATTTTCAGAAAAATAAAAGTAATGAGCCCCTGAAAATAGATATATTCTTTTTACTGTATGAATTCATTTAGTCAGAGATATATTATTATGTTAGTGGGTTTAAATGTCAAGCACTAAAAAAAAAACCCACAACCATATGGGGCAATTGTAAGTTTTTCCTGTGAATGAACACTCAAGTGATACGTATTTGAGAAATAAAGTGGCACACAAAAGTCACATATTAATAGCATCCTTTGGATATTTGTATTTTTTACTCCCTACTTAAAACTTTATTAGGAAGACAAAGAGACTAAGGTACATTAAAGGACTGCATGGCTTCAGAAAGTGGTGGGCTGCACTTCAGAAGATATGAAGGCAGTTAACACGAGAGATGGATGGGCAAGACACTTTGCAAAAGATACTGAACGAAAGGTATAAAAAGCCATGGAGTACTACAAAAATGTAGCTAATGCTCATATAATATTATCTACAATCATGTCCCGATAGGTACTCATATCAAAGTACACAAAGCCCTATTGTTTGGGATACTAAAAATGATGCTTAGAAAAAAGGTAATACTGAGCAAGGCCAGAATTTGGCAACATGTATTACTGGATGGGTGGAACCTCCCATGTCTTTTCTGGGTAGTTTCTACCCAACCCCCACAGGAGCTGAAAATCATAAATATAATGATTTTATCCACAGGTCTACACAGACCTTGGGATATTTCATTTATAATATGCTTTGTACACAGGGGTCACGGAATTATGTTCATAATGGCAATTATTTTGCCCTAAGAAGTCTACTGGGACCAGGCTAGGTAATTTTTCTGGTGCTCTTAAGTGTGCCGCTCAGTTCAACAGTTTGTCATTCAAAACCAAAATAAAGGACTTATTTCTTTTCCCTTAAAGCAGCGCACCTAACTCAAGTCCAGACTTCCCATAAGAATGAGACAGGAAAGCCTTGCCTTTCCCTATACCTTCTTCCCATCTCACTGATTAGGAAAACAAGGAAAGGCTCATAGTCACACTCACTACTGTAATTATTATTTACATTTTACACACACAAGAGACAGCTTCCATGCTTAGAGGAACTTTTAGAGGGGCAGCTCTTATTTCAATTTCCTCTGCATGTGTATGTGTGTAGATGTACGCAATTCATTAAATAAAGGGCGTTAACAGCTTTAGTACGGCTCCCTGAAATTAAGACAGAAGGAAGAAAATATACAAATGTGAAAGTGACAAAAACATGGAATTGGTAAAATAAAGAAACAGGTATGCAGAAAGCAGAAATGGACCGTTTCATAAAGGAGGGAATAGAATAACACAGACACTACCTGACCCTGCTTCCACCCCTACACTGCCAACCTGAAAAGCTGAGCCCTTGTTATTGAAAAGATAAAATATAGGTACAGTGTGGATACTTTGGTATGGACCCCTGACAAATTCAGTTTCAAAGTGTTTTGTTTCATTTTTAAAATCAAAGAACTAATCTCTAAAGTTGTTCTTTCCCCCATTTTTGCCAACAAACTGTTCAATAAGCACTTGACAAAAATTTTACAATTTATCCAGTATAACCTCAATAATTTCAATTTTAAGGAAGTGTTTTACTAATACATTTCTATATATATTTTTCACTTTATATGAGTGATTACGGAAGGAAAAAGGCAGTAATAACTAAAAATGGCATTCTGGGATTTAAAAACAAATTTATTTTATAAGGGTTGACTTGATTGTTTTGGCATATACCAAATATTAGGTAAAAACAATCTATTAAAAATAGTAGTAAAATTAATTTTCCAGTACTGTAATTATATACGCCCCTCCTTTAAGCTAACTATTTAAAAAATGGATTACATTGGAGGCAGTTTTTGATGTAAGTTCCAATACTTTTGACTTTGGCTATCTTAGTCTGTAACGTGAACAGAATGGCTAGCGACAGAGCATTGGTTGATATTTTCCCATATCCATTAATTTAGCCACTTGATTTTCAAAACAACAATAAGATCAAGTCCTTCTGCAGCTGTATTAATGTTCTTCAGCTGAAACACAACATAAATTCCTACTGTAAAATTTGCATATGGAGCAATGGAACTGCAGTGGGCAGAGGTGCTTGTGAGTCAAATGAGAAGGCCCACATATACAAAGGATGAGGAGTAAAACAGAAAAAATAAGACTAATTAGCAGGAAGAAATTATATAATCACTTTATCCCCAAAGGAATGCCAATTCTTAAAATAAATAAAAGATTTCTCACAGACTTTTAACCTAAAGGAGAGGAACACAGCCAGTTTCATAGCAAAGTTCATGCAACTATGTCAGTGAGACAGGAAAACAGTATTGCACTAAAAGGGGAACCTTGCAGGATTAATCCTCCTCTTTCATTGACTCAAAGTTACCAGCCATTTCCTGTATGCGTTGGCATACCTGGCTTGTTCCACATTCCGGCACGTGGATAATACTTGATCAATAAACCTGTGTTCCATTTCCAGGCCCAAGGAGTCTGTAGCTGGGGTCCGCTTCAGGCGTTTGGTTTCCTGGGAATAGCCTTGCTTGCTACAGTCATTCAGTCCATCCACTTCCATTGCCTGAGACAGACGGGGGCCTCCAGGGATGAGGTGCAAGTCACTCAGGGTCTCCCCAGGGCTGTCTGCAGGTGACACCTGTGTCACGCTGTGAGGAAGCCTGCTACTGAAGTAATGCTGAAGATAGAAAATATGCCGCCTATGATGGAGGAGGGGAAGGAAAAAAATGAAATCACATCAAAAAAGCCAAGCTTTCGGGAGGAAGAAGCTGATCATTTCAAAGTGTACGGTACAGAGTCTGCTGCCCACTTCACGGCCCCAAGATATCCAGGGAAAGAAGAAAAACAGTTGAGATGAGACTTCTGGGTGCCCGGATAAAGGCTTTCAACACCAGTTAACTGCTCTGTGAGAAAGACTGCTGCACTCAAGGCTTTTCAGTAGACATTTACTGAGATGGTGACAATGACCTGGCACCACTGCTCTCTGGTAACTATGACATGACAGTAGAAACAGGTCTTAGCCCAGCACGCCTTAAGTTATGATATAAATAAAACAAAAACCTTACTGCACTAGTATCTTAAAAGACAAGTGATTCAACAACTAGAGGGATTAAATGGTTTCTCTCAAGCTTAGTTTATGGCCTTTATCCAATCCTTTAAAAAGTTACAATAATACATCTACTGTCGTTGGTCTTATTATCTAGAAATCAATGGAATTTTCTTCTAAATTCATCAATAGTCTTAAAATGTGCTGGGCTCTGAAGATAGCATGTAAAAGATACAGTTCCTCTTTTCCCACCAAGGAACACAATGCTCATGCCTTTAGCATCACTTGGAACTGTTTGCTAAAAATGAAGACCCCTGTATCTAACCTATAAAACTTTAATTCTGGGGCAGGGATCTACTATATATAATATTATAAACTGCACAGGTTCTAAGTTATATCTCATCACTCATAGCAGCTCTAAGTCCCTAAAAGGTAATTCTATTTGTGTACTCACCACATACACTGGAGTAAATAAAGAATGTATAATGTTTCATTTTATAAAGGGTAAAATGTAATGAACAGATAAACTCTCTTGTAAAACACACAGGTCATCCCAAGTTTTTTCCCTCTCTTACTCTAATTTTGTCTCAAATCCCCTAAGTCTTGCTATTAAAATGCTTAAACCCAAAACAGCAACAAAACTCTTTTAACACCAAACCAGTTTCAATCCCCAAATTAAAGTTTTACAGATTAGACACAGGGGTCTTCATTTTTAACAAACAGTTCCAGGTGATCCCAAGAGCAAGCAAACTCCTCTCCTTAGTGGGAAAAGAGGAACTGTATCTTTACACATGCTTTCTGGTAAGATCTATCTTCTGTTTGAAAATGTGCGTTGAGAGAGTCTTGGTTTTAAGAGAAAGGGAGAATTCTCTATTTATGAAGAGGCCAAAAGGGGGAAAGTTACTTCCACCTTCCGAACAGATTTAGTACAGACCTGAGGCTGACCAAATTTCCTCAAACAGCCTACAAGAAAGCTGGGAGTGAGGGTCGGTTTTCCATAATGTAAGAAATACACCCATTTTTAAGATGCCTACTTGTTGCCCAGTACAAGCCTTTTGTTTGTAAACTTGGAATTTGTATTCATGAAAGTGGGTGATACCTCCAAATAGAACAACACCCAAAATTGAAATGAGGTGTCCACATATCAACTTCATGGAATCTACATTACTGTTAAATGTACTCAAGACTGGTTATTTGCTGTACCTGAAGAAAAATTGCCTATACTTTAAAATTTTAAAAAGGCACTGAGGTTATTCTTAAAACCACTACCTTTCCTAAATAAATAATACAGCAAGCTTACTTTATTCTTAGACTCTAATAACCTCAATCTTGATTGCACATCAAAATTACCTATAAAATTTGTTTAAAAAACAAAACAAAAAGAAATGATAGCACTTAATTCCAGATAGCCAAAGAGGAAGTCTTTGGAAGAGGAAACTTTGTTTCTTTTTACTTTGGAAATAACACAGGTTCTTCTGCTGCAGAATCAAGGTTGAATACCATTACCCTAAGCCACAGGAGAGACCTCCGTGAGGACCTTCCCATGACAAAGATGATGACGACGATGACATGGTAACACAGACCCTTTCTCTCTCGGTCATAGCTCCACAATCAGATGATCATAATTCACAAAAAGGCACAAGTCAGATACAACAACCGCTGTACCTCTCATAAGAACATGCAAAGTTTCACATAGGAAGTGCCCTTGTCCAGTCTCTTACCTATGACACCACAGGGTTTCATGTCCTGGGTAGGAATCAATAAGATCAGTGCTGAATTCCACTTCCCTTTCCAGGAGATGGGAAAGATTTATACTTGGTTCCTCTGTTGAAGCTGCTTCTTCATCTTTGGGAAGAACCAGGGCTGACTCACTTCTCAAAGGATTCTGCTCCAATAGAGAATCATCTATCACAGTTTGGCTAATCAAAGACTTTAACAAAAACTGGCGGTAGTGAAATCCACTGTGGTCTGAAACGTGCATAGATGCCCAATGTTTAGTAGAAGATAGTTCATCAAGAAGAATCTTGTAGGAAGGAAAAAAGGAAGTGAGAAGAATTTCCACAGGTTTTTCTTTCTCCATTAACACTTATGATTTCTCTTTGATTTATTCCTTTTTTTCTGATAATCATTCTCATCAGTGTGTTGTATACAATGTCAAGCACAATACTGTAATTTAGAAGCTTAATACATGCTAGTGTCTCTTTTCTTTACAAAGTAAGGGTGATTTTTTAAAACTACAGAATTAAGGACTTGTCTTTTTTCCCTTGATCCTAACTACACATTCTGATTGGCACACAAACGCCAAATTCTAAAATGATAAACATTGAGAGTTCTCATTTACAATACTAATGTAGGTGGAAAAATATAAATTCAGGAGTTACCTTGACAAGAACTTTTTTCCTACATTTAATACACGTATATCTAACTGGTATGAATGCATACTCCATCCCTGGCAACAGACGAATGTAATTATTTGTTCTTTACTACAAATGCCATGAGGGGAAAAACCACACTGTTTTGTTTATTACTTAATTCTAAGAGCTTAGCCAAAAACCATGATTCCTGTAACAGGATTTTGCCAGGGGTTGTGACCTTCACTACTTGCCCTAAACTCACCATAAATGATAAATGTTTTTAGAAAATAGACAAAATTCAGCAGTAAATTGTTCAAGACTTTATATTATCAATCCTGAAAACTACAGAAAGCTGTATTTATGAAAAAATAAATTGTTTGGTACTGCCTTGGACAGGTAGCGCACATAAATGAGTTGATCGGTGAAAGGTACTATCAAGAGCCAACCAACCACATTCTCTCTGACAACTTTCAGACCTGCTAAGGAAAAGGGACATAGACCTGTGAATATACAGGCAGCACAATGCCAAGCGTGGCTTTATGTGCTTGTGTAAGGACCCTGGCAAATGCCTTCTCCTGTACCAAGATCCCTTCTCCACTTTTCACATAGCCCTTTTCTCTGCAACAGGAAAATATTCACTTTTCGAAACTTCCACAGCCCTTGTGGGATCTTCTGCGTACATAAAAGAATTTTCTTTTTTTGGTACCAGGAATCGAACTCAGGACCTTGCACTTGCCAGGCAGACGCTGTGCCACTCAGCTATCTCTCTGGCCCCACAAAAGAATGTTCTATACAGGTCTTTATGACCACTAAATTCTACAGGTACTTTATTTTCTTTCTCTCTTTCACCAGAGTGGATACATAAATAACAGAAGAATGAGTGAATGAAGGATTTAATGAAGGGGTGACAGGTACAAAGGAGTGAGATTACTTAAAGTCAGGGCATTCAAACTTTATCACTGGAATGTTTTAAATACTTTCTTTAAGTTCTAATGAATTTATATGTAGATACCTAAATTTATTCTAGGAGCAATAAAATCTCTGAGAAATTGACAATAAGATCTTTTTTTTTAATTTTAAAAGGTGAGCAAAAATAGCACCCAATAAACACCTTCCTGAAAAGCAAATTAATTCAATGTTATTACATTTTTGAAGAATTAGTCTGCAGGGCATTTAGGCTATAATACAGCAGCTTTTTACTTTTGGTATAGTTTTTCAACCTGGTCTGAAAAGACTAGTTTTTTAAAAATAAACTTACACTCCATGAAAAACCTTTACATCTAACAAGATATTTCTACACAAAAAAATGGAACTGACTATTCAATTGAGGCAAAAATAGCACATATATGAAAGACTTTCAACAAAACCAATTCAATTTCTCAAAGAAGTAGTCTGACTTTTTAAGAAAAAATCTATCATCTTTTTATTAAGACGTATTATTAAAGAAGAAACTTTAATTGGAATTTCAGGGCATTTTCTTACTAGAACATCAAAGTACACAGATAAAGGCAATAGTGAAAAGACAGTAATTACTTTTAAGTCATCTTAAGGACATTATGTAAAGAGGTGATGAGTGTCTTTATATCATATACCCTAAAAATTTGTACTCTTTCCAACGTACATGTAAGAATGAATAAATAAGAAAATTACAAAAGCAGGGCTATGAAACACAGAAATGACAGGTTAAAAGGAACACTGAAAATACATATTACGGGCCTTACATTTTAAAAATATTTGGTTTTTTTTCTGATCATAAAAGTGATAAAAATGATCACCATAGAAAATCCCAATGACAGAAGAATATAAAAACTAACAAAAATGACCCATTATCTTCTTAGCCACAAACCTTTAATCTGAACAGCCTGGCATATAATGAAGATTTCAGGCTTTTTTCTACACATTCATGTGGAAGGAGTTTATTTTTAACACAAATTTGGAATACTCATACAGATTTTGTTCCACTTAAAAATTTTTATGGCATTACACATCAGAACTCTTGCATAGTATTTCACCCTAGAGGTAAGTACAATGTATTCCCCACTTGTTTCTAGTCTCTTATAACATATGTGCATACTCAGATGTATTCAAGAGAAATTTCTAGATGTATATATATATATTTATTATTATTATTATTATTATTTTATTTTATTTTTTTGGCGGTACTGGGGATCGAACTCAGGACCCTGCGCTTGCTAGGCAGAAGCTTATTCCACTGAGCTATAGCCCCAGCCTCTAGATGTATATTTGCTGGAATAAAGAGAACAACAGTATAAGGTTCTCAGTATATATTATCAAAATGTCCTCTAGTAAGCCTGTACAATTTAATATTTCTATTGGAAGCACATATTAATGCATATTTCCCAACAGTACTTCATTATTTTCATAAATAAAAATCATGCTCATTTTAATCTAACTTCACTCACTAGTTTCCCTGTTTCCTTATGAAGCTCCTATCTTGCCTAATTCTTATATTTATAAATTGCCTAATCTGTTTTTAACAGTCATTAGTTTTTCTTATAAGTTTGCAAGAGATATTTATAAAGAGATATTAAGCCTCCATTTGCCACATATGCTACAAGCGTTTCTATGAATATATAATTCCAATTGATTTTCATTTTTTCCATGGTTACTTAGGTATAACTAACAAAAACTATACATTTAAGGCTCATGATATAATGATTTTATGTGTATAATGTAAATGATTATCACAATCAAGCTAACATCCATCATCTTACGGTGTTATCACTGTGGTCTTTTTTAATGATAAAAGCATTTAACACCTACTCTCTTAGCACATTTTAAGTACACAACACATTCTTAACTATAGTCACTATGCTGTACAAAAGTGACAAATTTTTCACCTTAACTGAAACTTTGTAACCTTTGCCTAGTAACTCCTCACTCTTCACCCAACCCTTCACCTGCAACTACCACTCAGTATTCTGTTTCTGAGTCCAGCTGCCTCTGGATCCATACGCAAGTGTGGTTTTGCAGTGTTTGCTTTGCTTATGTCACTTAGCCTAATGCCTTCTGGTTTCTTTTTGCTTCACATAGGTTTTTAATCCATGAAGAATACAGTTTTATTCTATGTATACTGAGATTAAAAACTTAACTGAATTCTTTTCTAAAAAGTCAATGAAGGGCAGCAGGTATGGTTCAACGGTAGAGTGCCTGCCTACCATGCACTAGGCCTTGGATTTGGTCCCCAGTATGACCAAAAAAAAAAAAAAAAAAAACCAGACATTCACATCTAAGCCCATTAATTATTACCAGCATCACAAACTCAACAAAGACACTTTTTCATATTTACCATTAATGAACACAGTAGATATTATATAATGAGATGTGTTTCTGGGCTTTGTATTCTCTTCTCTTACTAAGCATCTAATTTTGAAATAGTACCATAGTTTGAATTACCCTATCTTAAACATTTAAATATCTAATGGCACAGTGTTTTTACCTTTTTCCAACAATTTCTTAGCTATTTTTAAAACTTTATTCTTACCAATTTCTGAAGCTGAAAAATAAATCAGTGGTTTTTAGCACATACGCAAAATCACTGCAGATATCACTGCTATCTAATTTAAAACATTTTCGTCAGCCCCTCAACAACAAAACTCCCCTCTTTCCTCTTACACGTCACTCTACGTTCCCTCTCCCATCTACTGGCACTCAAAAGATCTGCTTTGCCTATTCTGAAAACACTAGACAAATGGAACCATAGAGATGTGACCTTTTCAGTTTAGCGGCTTCCAACCAGCGCTATCTCGAGGCCCACGCCTGCTGTGAGGTCAGCACCTCAGCTCCATGTTATGACCTTTATATCCCAGTCTATGAATGTATGGGTCACATTCTGGTTTCTTTTTCACAGATGATAAACGTTTTGGGTATTACCACCTTTTGGCTGAGTAATTTGGCTATAAACATTCTCATATAAGTTTTGTTATGACCACATTTTCATTTCTTTTGGGCATATTCCTAGGAACAGACTATGGTAATTTTTTTTAAGAATATACTGGTTGTGACTAGCTACATTTTAATATACACTTAGTCTATGTTTACTTTGAGGAAATGTGAAGTTGCTTTCCACAGTGACTGCAATATTGTATATCCTCATGAACTACAAACAAGGTCCCCGATTTCTCCACTTCCTCATCAACACTTGATACTGTCTTTATCTCTGCCATTTTAGTGCGTGTGAGAAGCTGTGTCTCACTGTGCCTCTGATTTTCATTTCTTTCTTTTTGTTTCTTGGTACCAGGAATCGAACGTAGGACCTTGCGCTTGCCAGGCAGGCGCTTATACCACTGAGCTATATATCCCCAGACCCCCTAATTTTCATTTCTCCCATCCAAGTACTAACCAGGCCCGACCCTGCTTAGCTTCCGAGATCAGACGAGATCGGGCGCGTTCAGGGTGGTATGGCCGTAGACCCTAATTTTCATTTCTTTAATGGCTACTGATGCTGAGTGTTTTTCCATGTTCCCATTAGCCATTTGTATATATTTTCTGAAGAAATGACCTTAGGTGTTTGTTTGCGTGACATATTGCATCAACTTATAACTGTCTAGTAATAATAAATTCTGCTTGGCTATGAGTCTTTCCTCCTACCCTACCCTCAAAGCTAACACTATTTTAAAGTTTACTTAAATGTACGTTCATTTATTTTCGTTACTTGATACAGGATCTTGCTATTATCTAGTCCAGGGTAGCACTGAACTCTCTATTGCAGCCTAGCTGGCCTCAAACCATTAATCTTCCTGCCTCGGTCTCATCAGAGCTGAAATCATGGGCTGGGATTACATATGGCTGTCACCACACATGGCTTAAATATGTATACATTTTAAATATATATATATGACAGAGACATAAGATAGAAAATTAAAGTCTCAAAATTCTACCCCACAGCAGTACTAACCATACTTAATTTTCTAAACTTTTTTTACTGATTAAAAAAAAAAAAAAAAAAAGAATCCATAACAACACTGTATCTATAGGTACAAATATATACTGAGCATTTATTTTGTACCAAGCACTGTTCCAAAGTGTTTCCTATCTATCGCAGTCAGTGCTAATATTAAAATTATGTGAAGTCTGCCCCGTACTTAGCTTTATAACCTTAATCTACTGTGAACTTTTCTTTAACAGCCTTATAAAGCACCACTTTTCAGTAGCACCACAATATTCCACTTTGTGACAGACTAAAATGTAACTCAGGCTGCTGAGACGCTTACGCTTGCTTTTTGTTCTTCATTACAGTAACTGCCTCCCCTCAAGCTCACAGCCATGTTAACTGTAAGCGAAAGGGCTACTCTTGTAGAAGTAAAAGTCTTTTACTCCAAGTAAGAATTTCTCTATTTACCTTGGAATAATGTCTGGCTAGGAAACCTGAAAGGGCCCTGAGAAGGGGGAGATAGAAAGGAAGGGGTAACCTAAAATCACAGAAAGCTTCTCCATGAATCTGAAAACACCACTTGAGGCACTTTTATCTGCAACTTGGCCTTTAAAAATTATTCCCAGCCTGTGAAGCTTTTCAAAAGTATCCTAGAATTCTTATGGCTTTGTCATATCATAAGAAGAAAAAAATCACCATACTTTAATATATAAAAAGGCACACAAGGGACACTCGGCTTTTATTCTGATGAACAATGAACGCTGGCTAAGTCTAAGCCATTAAAATTCTCTGGAAATCTCCGTCTTCTCATCTCTAAACTACAAAAATTAGTTCAAGAGAGTTCCTAGCCTGCATCCAAATAACCCCTGAACTTGTGGAGAATACTGATCTCTAAACCCCACCCTCACTCTGATTAGTTCACCTGGAATGAGGCTTAGGCATTCCAAGGAAAACTTATAGGGTCTGTACACGAGGGAACACCTGGGTGACATCTGCTTCCTGCTCCCCTCCCTGCCTACCAGGTCAGGACACTGTGGAAAGACAGTCAATAGACTCAGCATCCTGAATCACATAACCAGAGGTTACCAAGAAATGATTTCAATTCTAAGACTTAATAATCTCTTCCTGTTTCAGAGCAAAACAAGTTGTACTCAGTCTCCCTCCCCTGGCTCACCTGTCTCTGGAATCCCAGCGCATCACCCAGTGCTCACAAGCGCACTGATGAGGGTGTAAACTCTTTAACTGCCAGGGTGTCCTGGAGGTGTCTGCAGTCAGGACCCTCTGGAGCTGCTGCACCACTGCTCCCTCTGCTTTACATCTTTACAGCTCTTCTACAGACCGACACAGCGCACCGGCAGTGCGCGCCGAGGCCGTACCGTGAGAGCCCTACCTTGGCATCCAGTTTAGCTAGGTGCTGTAAAACCCAGATGCGATGGGACCAGGCATTGTAGTTGCTTGGGTATCTCCCTGCTGCTTCACCACAGACCTCCATCTCCTCCTGTATTAGTCGCTGTGTCCTCTCTGCAGGAATTGTTCCTGAGTTTCCTTTGGTTACAAAGGAAGGCAAGGAAGCGTCCTGAATTAGCTGCTGTAGCACCCATCGTCTGTTAAGGTAGCATGTGGGAAAGAAGAGCGTAAGCCAAAGAGGAAAACAACTAGTTCTCTCTAGTCTCAATTAATTTCCATAAATAGATAATGTAAAAAGAAGACCTACCTAGAAGCCCAGGTTTTAGGGAGATAAGTAGAGATTGGTATTGTTGTTTTTGAAAATAAACTTAGCAGCATGAATGAAAGGGGGGGTAGGAAAGACAGACCTTTCTATAACTTGAAAATCTGTCAAGAAGAGAATGTCATCAGTTCTAAACGACAACTCCCAAACTAAGGCAGCTGGTTTGTGTTTTTGTGGTGGTTGTGGTAGTTACAGACTACCACGGTGGTACCTGGGTTCATGAATGTTTCTGTTTGCAAACAGAGCATTTGGCAAAATTCTGTTTTTGTTTGCAAATGCAGCACCAGGTGACAAACACAATCATGGCCATCTTTGCAACATTTGTGTTTGTGCCATCCTTACCAAAATTGTAGAACAAACTGAGTTTGTGAACCTAGGTACCACTGTACTTAGTGGCAGGTAAAAATTAGAAGCAAAGTCATGGTTCATGTCTTCAAGTGAGTGCGCCTGCCTCACCCTATGTGTGTTTCTTTATAAATAAGAAACCGCATTTCGGCAGCTTTCACTAAGCAAAATTCCCATATTATAGCATAAAATCTAGAAGGAAACAAACACAATACAATTAGCTAAACCATCAAGGAGGTTTTAAAATGTCTTTCCCACAGATTTTTTTGTCTATTTAAGATTTATATTAGCATTAAATTGAAAGCACTAAAAAAAGTATATACAATTACTTAATGTCTTTAGTTTCAAACATTTTATGTAAGCATTCTTTCAGAATAAAAATTTTCAACCTAAAAGTAGAGAAAATTGAGTAAGAAAATTAATTTCATTACTTTTAAATAATGGATATTTTTATTTAACAAAATATTGCTTTATTTAAGAACTGCAAACCCCCAGCAATGAATGGACATGTACATTAACAGTTCCCGCCCCAGCATCACCATTTAGGCCCCACACAAAGCCTCTCTTAGGTTTGCAACCCGGTTTCTAGTAAAACACAACTGATGATGATTTGGAAGGTGCCACCCTGCAACACTAGGCAGACACAGGTACATAAGATCCTTAAAATGCCTGGGATTAAAGACAAGTCAGAGTGGCTTAATGAAGAGAGACTTCTTCACAGTAACTTCACTAATACTGATCAGCAAGCTGACATCTTCTATTTTAGTCAAATAAAAGTAGTTACAAGTGGTCCAAGAGGAAGATGTTGAAAGAAAGCCAGGATTCGGGGACATTATTTGCATTCTGGCTGTCTATGCTCTTGCCATTTATGGTCTTAGTAACTTTAGCTTAGCCCATGCACAATTCATTTCAGCTTAGCTTCTTCCTTTATAGTTTTATTTTAATGACCATAACTATCAGTACCACTGTGTTTCCCAGGAACACAATCTAACTTGGTAAAAAGCCCAAAATGCGCAATATGATGTTAAGTATCTAAACGCAATCTCTACAACTACACAGATAGTGAACAGTAGCTGATGCTTATTGAGTATTTAACATGTGCCAGACACTGTGGCAGTGTTTACATGTACCATCTAATGCACATTGGATTATGGGACAGGTACAATTATTACTCCTATTTTACATATAAGAAAACTGAGAACTTGGAGGGGTTAGCTGCTCATGAACAAAAGTAACAGTCCCTAGATTTACATGTAGATAATGAACATTAAAGTTTCTACTGTGAACCAACATAAGACCCTGCCTCACTTGCTGCTCCTTCCTGCAGTCGTCCTTAATTTTAAACACGACACTAGGCTATAAGTTAAACACACCTGTGAATCCATGTTTCTGGACTCTTTGGAAATTTTGTTAAGGCCAGTTTTCCCAGATGTAAGTCTTTAATTGGTTTTAAGGTACCAGAGAGGATCAATTCTTTCCTATAAAAGAAAAAAATTGAAAAGCATTATATCATCCTCCTATTCAAACATTCTGCATGACTTTTAATACAACCTCTTTATGAAATGTCAATTTCCAAGAATTAAAATTAAAAAGAAAATCAAAACCCCAAACCACTATGGTATAGTACTGAACTGTGATAAATGTCGCATATAATAATTAAGAATGTATTCTCATAACCTAAAAATGAATACATAGTGAGAAGAGCTTCTCTTAGGTCAACAGTGGAACTTTAGTCAACTATCGGCTCGACAACAGAGGTGTTTTCTGAATGCTCTCATTTCAAAGTTAGACGACTAGACAGCAGTTATCTAGAGCTGCTCTAGCTTCCTAGTGTAAACACACACATGTGCAAGCCAAAACACACAGTAACTGAGGTGCAAAGAAAAAGATTGCTTGTTGAATCATTATCCTAAGTGATATTATCCATATTTTTACATTTTTAAATGTGTAACTTTATATCTTGCTCTCATCATATTTTAAGAATTTCCCTAATTTATTGAAAGCAACAGTTAATGATTTTTTTTACCCATTTTACATGCTTATATCTGGTAACCATAACAACCACTTTGTTTTTTTTTTTAAGCAGGTCACAAGGGTTCTATTAAGTCATTTCAAAGCCAAGGAAAACAAACTGAGTAATAGAACTAATCACTTCCCTATATATGGATGTCAAGATGACAATTCAGATTATTCTTCAAACTAATCCTAAGAAATCTGTTTACAGTTCAAACAGTAATGTTATGCAAAAAGTATTAACAAATCCACTATTATAAATACCAATTTCTTATATGGTATTCTACATGTACACACAACAAAATGGTAAATATATGTAAAAATATTTTTTTTAAAATGCACAGATCACTTTCCCCTCTGGAATCTGGACTCTCCACAGGATACTTCTGCCTGCCTGTCCCACCCCATCCTCTGAAATTGTTTTCATTCCTATCACCTGACCCACTCTGAATACTACTTCCTAAAACTCTGCATAAAGCCAGTAAGAAATACATGTATTTTACATTCAAGCTTTACATCTTAAAATGACCCTGTTGTAGCATACAACTTATGATATAAACAGCTTTTTTCCCCTTTTGCATGTTTTCTGTTTTTGCAGCTGAACAACTATTTTGAAGACAACAATATGCAATATTACAACCACTGTTGAATTCCTATCATCTTGGTTTTTTTTGAAATTCTGTAGTGTTTCTAATGTTTTTAAATTATTTTTTATTCTCTTTTTTTACAAGAAGAATTTCCCTATAGGTTCTATATAATCTTTGTAATGAGTATTTGAATGGTCAAGTGGTTTTCATTCACCAGCTGTGCATATAATTTTAATATCCTTTCTCCCTAGAAATATGTATTTAGGTTGCTTCAAACTTTTGGCTATCTAAATTAATTATGGGAAAAAAATAAGAAACAAAGCCTTGCGCTCAGACACTGTGGTATTTCTTTTGTCCTATTAAGTTTCCAAGAGGTATTACCATGGGAAACACTTGGCTTAATATCCTAGGCAGCTGGGTTTTTTAAAAAATATTAACAGACGTAACAGATACATGTTTTAAAGCTGATCAAGTTCAACCAAAGGTTGAATGCAACTTTAAAGTTCACACTAATTGCTATTTTTCAGTAAATGCAATTTACATTTAATTTCTCAGATAAATTTTTTGACACAAAGTCTCGCTATGTAGTTCAGGCTGGCTTTGATCTCACTATGTAGCCCAGGTTGACTTCAAACTCACGGTGATCCTCCTGCCTCAGCCTCTCGAGTGCTGGGATTACAGGCATGCACCACCGCACCTGACAATCAGATATATTTTTGATACTAGGGGCTAATGTTACAAGTGTGCTTCCTATTAATTCTCAATATATTATTTTACAATAAAATCAGATCAATTATTAATTTTAAGTTGTTCTTATGGTAGATCTATTAATTTATTTTATAGATGTTTAAGCCCAACAAAACCAGAACTCTTATATACCAGCTGCTTAGATGAATTTAATTCTAAAAATGTTAGTAAATTTTCTTTCCAGAAGCAATGTACTATTTCTAAATTTTTGTTTGATAAAGAAAATAACTTCCTTTTAAATGAAAATACAGTGGTAATACTTTCATTTTGTACCTGCTTTAAGGCTGGTAACTTTAAAAAAGAATCTGAAGCAACACCTAGGTCTATGGTTATTTTAATTAACCATGTTCCTTTCAATATGTAGGAAACCTATTTTTCACTAAAAAACAAAACAAAAACAAAAAATAATGCACCAGCCAATTGCTTCTACAGGCTTAGCAAGCTTTTCTTTTGAAATCAGTAACATTTTCCTTATACAATAAATTGAAATATCTATGAAGTAAAAGGATGCAAAGATTGCTCTGTACAATTCTGACTACTTTGTAGAACAGTATTTCTCCAAGTAGAGCCCTTGACAGCGACACCAGCATACTCTGAAACAGGAGAAACACAGATTCTCGGTCTTACAGGTGCACTAAAGCAGAAACAGACCAGCAGAGCACTGCGTTTTAACAAGCCCTCTGGGGGAGGCACATTAAAGTTTAAAACCACTACTGCAAAGAAGGTGCTGTATTATGCTTAATTTCCGTTTGCT
Source organism: Dinomys branickii (assembly GCA_004027595.1). NCBI lineage: Eukaryota > Metazoa > Chordata > Mammalia > Rodentia > Dinomyidae > Dinomys > Dinomys branickii. The sequence continues at coordinate 18,366 of PVLD010006788.1, read as the reverse complement.
AAATTTAAGACTTACTGTTACTTAGAATGCCCTTCCTCATTCCCATGTATAATGGGGAGATAATAAAATATTTCTTCAGAGAAGAGGGAGTCAATGTACAATTGAGTCTCTACAAAGTTTCTTAAATTATGGGTGCTCTATTAATTTATTTTGAAAAACAATGCTGTGTTTTAGGGAAGACAACTCAGTTCAAACCAACCTCAACCAACAGTATATATGACTGCTTAAAAAGATCACCTAACAAGCATAAAAAAGAAAGCAAAATATTATCAATTAATAAACAGTCCTGGGTGAAAGACTTAACATCTTAAGGTGTTGGATACTGTTGCAAACAAGTTTTTTAAAAAAAGGCTATATTAAAAAGAAATATTGTAAACAGTTAAGTTATGACAACCCTAACAGTGGTATAATAAAAAATCAACTGCTTTACCAAATGCACAGATTCCAGACGAATCTGGATGGAGATGAAATTCCCAGTTACACAGAGATTCAAAGAATGCTGCGACTCAAACAACTTAGAAATGAGGATGGGGTCTGGAAACTGCTAGATAGGTAAAAATGACTTTGTGATGACAAAGTCACTGACGTAAACTAAGTCACGTAAGGCACTTCAATAAAACTGACTAATAAAATGTAAGAAAGTGAAAATTTATAAACAAAACATCTCCTGTCATTTTAAAGTTATGCAACTAAATTGAAATACATCTTAAGGCACTAACTTGCTTTGTGTATATCCCCTAAGGCTTATATAGTGATATAGAAGAGAATAAAAAAACAGTTTGGGGGAAATTTTTCTTGTTGGCGAAATGGCGTGCTACCTTAAAGGTAAGGTGGGTTGATCTGAGGAACCTTTGTGTTCATACTGAGAAGTCTAGCTTCTACTTCTTAGATGGCACATTGCTAACAGAACAAGAAACCTAAGATCATCAAACATGAGAAAAACCAGAAAGGGAAAAAGCGTCTAGTACCCTGGAGTTAGCAGAGCTCGTAAGGGACAATGCTATGCACAACCTTGTCGGAGAAATTATGGAAGTGAGGGACACCATCTTTTACAAGGTGAGATAAGGGAGTACATGGATGGATTTTTGAAAAATGTAGAATGATAAAAGCAAAGAGGTCTTCCACATAGCATATTTTTAAAATGATAAAAGTAACCCTTTTAAAATCTTTGCTATGCATTTTCACTAAACCGAGAAAAATTCTCATCACTTTCCATTAAAAACTCTTGTTTGTTAGGAAAAATCACCTAGTTCTGTAGCTAAAACACACCTATGGAAACTTTCACAGCCACCAAGGTGAGTCGTATACTGTACTTTCTTCTATGAGACACTATATTTTCACATTTCTGCAATTTTTTTTGATTGAGGCTGAATCTCTACTGGTTAGTTCTGTCCTTGGTACATAATAATGAATTTTCTGTATAAATGCCACCCTTTTTCTCCTCCAATCTTTATTCTGTCTGAACTAATGACAGTCAGCTTCATAAAAACTGTCATCCACAGAACACTTTCCCTAATTACTGATAAGCAATGTTATCTAGTGTACCTCTTACAACAACCCTGTAAGAATTATGTTGAGCCAGGTGAAACTGCCAATATTCAATCCTTTTTGGGGAAAAAAACCCCAGAGAAGTTATAAACACAAAACAGAGAACTCCTACATACTCTGTACCTAGGTTCCCTGTTGTCAACATCTTGTATTACTATGGTATTTTTTATCAAAATTGATGAATTAATGTTTATATTACTGAAGTCCATACTGTATTCAGAATTTCTTATCTTTCTACCAAATTTCCTTTCTTTATTCCAGGGCCTCATCCAGGACCCCACATTACATTTTGATTGTTAAGCTGCAGGCTCCTAGGCTCATTTTGCTTTTGATGACTTCAATATTTTTGAGGACTGCTCAGATATTTTGTATAACACTTTTAGTGTGCTCAAACTCAGGTTACGAATATGGAGAAAGACGACTACACAAGTAAAGCACACCAAACCAGGGGCATGTACGATCAACACGACTTATCATTGATGTTGACCTGGATTACATGGCTGAGGGAATGTTATGTCAGGTTTCTTTACTGCTTTTTGGAAGGAAGTCACTGATTTTTTGATTCAGTGCACAGCCTACACTTAGGAATAGTGAATAACACTCTGCCTTCTGAGGGGAATTACCTAGATAAACAGCACATTTTTCTTCTGCCTCCTACATGATTACTTATTCACTGTTTCTTTTATGTCAGCCTGGACTTCTGGATATGTATTTTATACTTTGGGTTATGAACCAACTCCATGTCAAAGTAATTCCCCCCTTATCCGCAGTTTAAGGCACCCATGGTCAAATAGAGTTAAAAAATTTTAAATGGAAAATTCCAGAAATAATGTGTTAAGTTTTAAATGGCACGTTGTTCTGAACTGCACGATAAAATCTCAGGAAGTATAGCTCAGGGCTTGAATTTCCCTCTGTCCAGTGTATCCATTCTGCACAAGTTCCTTAGTCCCTTAGTAGGAAAAAGTGTATTATTCTTTGTTTTAGGCACCCACTATAAGCGAGGACTCCTGCATTTATTTTGTTGCTGAAATCACTCCAGCTTTTGCTCTTGGAAGTTCTTTTTATTGGTTTATGTGTCCCCTTAACACAACCCCACTACTGTATATTATATTTTGAATAGTTCTCCTTACTTTCTGGCTCCATAGGATGCACCAAAATGCTCTTATATACTTTCTGCCCTAAGCCGAGAGTCATCTATTTCTCCAAGAAGCCTACTTTCTCAGTAGAGAATGGTGTTAGAAATCAGTATCTAGGTGCTGAGATTCGAATTCAGTATTTTTGTTCTAGAAAAAAAAATTCAAATGGTTCAACCTAGTATTATCTCAATTTTACAGACAAGAAAACGGAGAATTGGAGATGTTCAGTAATTTGCTTAAGGCTTCCTAACTCAAACTGTCACAGCTAAACCTCAACTGTGCATAATACAAAGCTCCCAGTTTAAGTCAATAGGCTGAGGGAGGAACATGAGTCACTGGAGGTTGTTTGGCATCACCTACTCTAGTTGCTCAAAGATGTTGCTTACTCTTAAGTTCACAGACTGATGAAAGAGGGGGACAATGTGATGGAGTCAATCTCTGTCATCAAGTAATTCACCAACTTGCAAAGCAAAACAGTCATTTTTTAATAACCAGGGTTTTTTTTTAAAAAAAGCAAAATAAACTATGCACTATTTACTACAATCAGAGGAAATCAGCTCAAGAATTTATTTTTAATTCTACTATCCTCCCTAAGATTGTAACATTTAGAAACTGAACTAGATAGAGACTATTCAGGTCATTTTTTAAAAGTCTGTAAATATAGTAAAAATCATTTAGTGTCTCTCAGAGTTCCTGTAGAAGAAATATACCACCTCACAAGGATAGACCAGTTTACTTCCAAGGCTGGTTTTTTGTTCAAAATGCAGGCATGATTTTGTGTCTTTATGTGATAATCAGTGAATACAAATTAAAACTTATCAATGCACATATCTGCAAGGGATTAAAAATAAAGATTCTTTTTCACTTATAATAAAACTTTAATCATCTTTCAAGATTAATTGGTATAAACATCAACGAAGTTAGATTTATAAAGCAATTTCCATTCAAAAGAAACTAAACTACACACAATCAAAGAGTCAGTTTTGAAAGAATCACAAAACTAATTTAGCTCAGATCTCTTATTTTATAAACGAGAACTCTTGAGAAACTAAAGGCTTTGCCCAAAGTCAACTGCTAGTTAAGTGATGAAACAGAACTAAGTTCTATGGACCAGATGCTTTCTCTTACACATAACTGCCTTAAAGATATCCAATAAACAATGTAAATGTACCCATGTGTATAAAGATGTGTGTGCGTATGGATAGGTGAGCATGTACGTGTGTTTATATATTATGCTAGTAAAAACTTGTTTTGCCTTTTTTTGTTTTGTTTTCTGGAGGCAGGGTCTTGCGACAGGCTGACCCCAAATCTGTGACCCTTCTCCCTAAACCTCCCAAGCACTGGGCATACAGGCTGCGTCACCCGGCTTACTAGTTAAGAAATTTTTTTAAAGGATTTTCAGTCCCTCTCTAATCATGAGAATGTGAAAGCCTGAGGTACTCGTCCTTCCCCAATACCTTCATTTCTTTTTCACTGAATTTATTTTCAGGGTGCAGTTTGCAAACTTCATATTTCTTTGGTGCTGGGCATTAGAGAAACAAAGAAAAACAACAACAACAAAAGAACAAAACAAAAAGACACAATTCCTAACCTTCAAAAGCTCTCCACTGTAAGTTCACAGTATCTTCCTAAGAGTCCTTTCTGCTGATTTTTCCTTATCTTGCAAACTCTAGAACAGTACTGCTCAACAGAAATATGTGAATCACAAAGTGAGTATATACACAATTTAAAATTTTTCTAACAGCTATGTTAAAAACAAATACTGTATAAATTTATTTTATTTAATTCAATATATCCAAAATGTTATAATTTCAGTAAGTAATTAATAAAAAATACTGAGATATTTCACTGTTTTGGGTACTTGGTCTTCAAAATCTGGTGTACAGTTATATTTCTAGCATCTCCATGGAGACTAGTCGCATTTCAAGGGCTCAACACAAACGAGCAGCTTGTGGTTACTACACTGGCTCAAAAAATACTGGAGTATCTCAATGCTCAGACTTTCAACTGGTTGTTTTGCTTTTGCTATCTGCATCTACTCCTTTGGAGATCTCAGTTTTGTTACTTTAAAACTATCTGTATGTTAGCGATTCCTAAATTTTTACCTGGCCCAGGCTTTTCCCCCGAACTTTTAGATTAACATTCCTCTAGATGGACACTGAACTAACCTGTCCCCAACCGAACTCTTGACTTCTAGCCACGCATCTCCTTTCCAGAAAATGGCAATTTTCTTCTCAGCAGCCCCAGGCAAAACCAAACTCAAGCCTGATGCCTTTCTTTCATATCTAACTCACCATCTGTAGCTTGACATGTTAAGTGAAAACAATTCAATGAAAAAGTTATCGTGCTCTAATTGTAGTATTTCTATTAAGTATTTTGTTTAAAATCAGTAATAATCAGACTCAAAGAACATAATACGAAAAACATGATCTTGCTCTGAAACACTAAGTGTCAGACTCCTGATGATTTGCCCACAGGGATCAGAATGTTAGTGATAAATTGAGACTAAAAGCTGCAGCCTTGAATCTATCCCACATTTTCTTCTGCACTACAGTGTTTCTCAAAAATACCCATCAATGTCTTATAGTTCACTCAGTTATGCCAGCTGCCCATACCCCACTTCCCCAAAAAGAAGGAAAATTAAAAGCATGCACCAATTATAGTATACTATAATTCAACATGAAAATTTCCAGGCAAGAAAACTTAAAGAAATCAGACACAGACATGCAAAAAGGAGCCAGAAGTATTTATCGGAGCTGTCACAGAAATACAAGGAATGGGTAGCAGGAAGTTAAATACAGAGTGTCACGGACATGATAGCATATAGTTCATCTCCCAAACATCTAACAACTCATCAATCTTCAGAAATATGGACAAACTTCATCTTATCACTTATGAAAATTATGTACCTCACATTCCACGCCGTGGTAAAATCTGGGTTTAGAAGCAGCAGAGTACACGTGACATCTATCAATTCTAAAATAAAAAGAAGTCATATTAAAAACAAATAGTCCTACCCTTCAAAGCCTGGCTTCCTTTAAGATTCTCTCTCTTGCACCCTCTCTCTCTCATTATAATACAGATCTCATGACATATTAATTTTAATGACAGACACCTAAGCTATAAGGGATATACTGTACATGAAATATATACACTATACAAGTATCCTCAACACTTTCTTCTCCTTATAATAAACTCAAAGTTGACATTAAATAATTTTACAATATAACTTCAGTATTCTAGTAGTTTGGGGCACTGATTTAATATTTATCGAAGAAAGGAATTCATTTAATTCCATTAATATCCCAAGAATTGAGTATATACAAATATTCAAAAGGGGGAAAAAAGACTCACCAACCAACCCAATTAACTCATTACATTCTCCTGCAAAATGTTTCTTTCATGTGCACATTTTTACACGGCCATAGTAATGATAAAATTATTGTATTTTTAAACATATTTTTAGTTTACAGATTCCTTCCTTTGGATATAGTTTCTGAAGTAGAACTATGTCAAAACAATAAAAAAAACTGCATGGCTTCCAGTGTTTGCACATTGTCCTCCAAATGGACCATTAATAATGACCAGAGAAAGACAAGTTAACTTAAGAGAATTCAATGAAGTAATGTGAACAAACTGCTTGTAATTCTGACCTACATAATTTTGTTGTTCAGACTCAATGTGATGGTGCTGGCAATGTAGCTCAGTGGCAGAGCGCTTGCCTTGGCCCTAGGTTGGATCTCCAGCAGCGCAAAACAAAGCCAATGTGATGGATACTAAAAACCTGTACTTTAATTTATAATTTTATACTTATTCCTATAAATGTTTTCCATTTTAGAGCTTGTCTAGTGCTCACTTTAGTGGCACATATACTTAAAACTCATTTATGAATAGCCTATTCACCTTTACAAGGCTATCTATTACGATCTTGACAATATTAAGTATTCAAATAAGCTCTAAAGCACAGTTTTAAAAGAACAGAAAAAAGCAGACATATTTTCTTTTACTAAAATTGAAAAAAAACTAGTTTATGATTATAAAATTAGAGGCATAAGACTAAATTAAGTAGCCCTACCAAGCACGTATTTGAAGTCAAGTAATTAAATAAAAATAATCACTATAGTTCATTTAGCATCACTATGTGCTAGACATGATATTAAATATTTCTTTCCCATTACTTCATTGAATTCTCATAATCAACCTCTAAGATATTCTTATTCTACTTTATAGTCAGAGAAAATGAAATCTATTATAAAGTTTAAGCAGTTTGCCCAATCACTCAATTATATGTGACAAGTAAACATTTAACTACTTTTAACAAATCAATTATACAACTAAAATGTCTGTCTACAATAATTAGGACATTTTCCATGTTTAAGTAAAAGATAAACTTCAAAAACCAAAGAACAAAGTACCTAAGTGTTTATACCTAAGTACACCCTACAGTCATTTAAAAATATTCTAGTCAATAAAATCTGTTATTCTCTCCTCACACCATCCTAATAAATGATGGTAACATTTATTTTGAGCTCATGATTTCATTACTATTGAGCACACTGTCACATACAATAATGAACAGCAAACAGGACCAGCCTACATTTCTGACCTGCATCCTTCCTGTCATAAGTTATCATCTGCATACACATGATATGCCTCGGAAGAATAACCTAATTAATCTCTTCCTTATTTCAGTTTTAGTAAATTTAATATGTAATATTTGCCAGGGATAACAGTATAATATTCTGTACAACATTCATTTAATTCCACTAATATTCCAAGTACTAACAATGGATAAAGGTTACACTGACCCCTTGGGACTATAAGAATAGGCTAATTTAAAAACTTTATTTTGTCCTTTACAAGGTCACCTTTGTTTGGAGAGAACATATACACAAATACTTACATAGGTCAAAATGAAATAATTGTGAAGTAGAAGAACACACCACACTTTGATGCCTAAAAAAGAAGCTGTAATTCTTATACTGGTGTACCAGGGGGAGACTCCAGGAACATGGTAGTAAAAGCTCTGCAGACCATGGAAAGGTGTGGCAAAGGTGAGGAGCATGGACCTTCACACAGTCTGTTCTCACTGAGACAATGGAGAGCAGAGAATGTGCTTTAAATACGAACCCTTCAAGAACATGGTCTCAACCTCTTCTCAGCCTGGCATTTCACTTTTTCCTTTCACATGCTAAAGAAATGAAATCAAATGCCACCGCCCTCTGAATATACCTCCTACCTGCCTACCTTCTCTTTCTGGACATGAGCCACATTTATCTGCTTATTATTCCTTCTACCAGAAATCTCTCCCTAGGTTTCAACATGAAGAATAACAACAAAATTTTTACATCTCAGGAACTCTTAAGTGCATCTTTCTCCATGAAGGATCCATCTCGTGAGAAAAATCTTTCATCTATTTTTTTGTGCATCATATTTCATTACTTACATAAATATTATCCTTTTAATTAGACTGTAAATTAAGGAGGTAGGTCCTCCTTAATACATCTTCAAATTATTCACTCAACAAATTTTTGTGAGCATCTACAATAAGCCAGGAACTGACAAAGACATGACCTCCACCCAAATGAAGTTTAATATTGGTCCACAGCACAAAGGGGTGGTAAAAACAACTCTGCTTGGGTTTGAATCCCAGCTTCTTCACTGACTTCAACAAAACTTAACCTCTTTGAACCCCAGTTTCATTAACTGTAAAATGGGGACAAGCACCTCAGTGTTATGCACAATGAGCTGTCTGGTAGTGACTGCTCATTAAATATTTAATAAATACCATTGCTCCCTTCCACTGAGAATGAATATTTTCAATATCGAAGACATCAGAAATGTGGCAGTTATTCCTATAGTGAAGCTGTCTAAATTTCTAAACTTATAAATTAAAAGTATCAAAAAAAAACCACTAAGTAGTTAAGCTGCTACATGGCAAAGTTTGGACCTGATGGGAAAGCTTTTAGGATCTCTTTGCTGTCTACAACTTTTCAAAAAGCCATTATATTACTAGGTAAAGAAAATATGTAACTAATGCTAGTTGCTACTGTGTGTACTTTTAACACAACTGTCCTTCCCCACCCTCTGTAAGTGAAGACAAGATCTTCCCCCCACGAAAAAGAGACTTCTGTATAACAGCATATGGCAAACCGTAACAAATAAGCACAGCAAACGGAACCCCAGCTTTCAATTTATGGCTCTATGGAGAAAAAGGCTGTGCCTTAGGAGCACTACAGCAGCTGTTGCAGTTACACGCTAGCTCTGTCACCTCCTGGGACTTCACGGGCAGATCCCTGTATGTGCCTCTGAGTATCCTCCTCATTTGTAAAATGTAGCTAATAACAGGGGTAATAAATGACTAAAAACACACAGTGTCAAGACAATACCTAATTCCTCTCTCAAAGCCTGTGTCTCCTAGTCCAGTTCTACAGTGATACTGGGACTAGAGGCTTCTTGGAGGCAGAAAAACAATCTGAACTAGGCAATGATCCCTGAACAGAGAGATTTTTTGTAATTTCTTAGATTTTTTTGGAATCTCAAGATTTAGTACATCTATGGCCTCAACTATCAGTAACCAAATTAGCAACATACACAACCACAGGCCCTCCCCTTTGACAAACTGCTAACTTCTGAATGAGGACTCAAGTTCCCCAGCATGAAGCAGGGGTGAAGTGGAATGTCAGAAATGGCTAAGGCCAGGCAAGGAAAGGCAATGAGGCTAGAAATCAGTGGACATAATTAAAGAACCAGGTCCTCAGGGTCAGTCTCCGAGGTTCTGATTAGTATTCCCTTCCACTCGCGTGGAAACAGCAACAAAGGTGAAGGAATCTGCCTAAAGACACTGATAAGTGACTTTGGGATGCTGATGTACAGAGCATTTAAATTCAGGTCCATCTTCCTGCACAACAGATGCTCTGCCCACTTCAGTACAGTACAGACAAGTACTCTGCCCTCTGCAGAAAGGACTAGACCAAAACCCCAAAAATAAACATGCATAAGCAAAAGCTTACTGTAATTATTTCATACTGTAATGATTTTGCTCTCTAAATTTTGCCAACTATGTATCATTTCTTCTGTAGCCTTACGCAAGAGATATGAGCTACTTAAAGTCCTACTGTCTCTTGAAATTAAATGGCCCTATCTCCACATCTCAGAACAAAGACAGCAGACAAATGTTCATGACATACACTCCAATACATACTACTATACCATCATCATATCACAGGGAAAAAAATGCAGTCAGGTCACATTATATACAGGAAAGTAGCTAAATTCCAGTGGTACTAAGGAAAGGACACAGTCGGAGAAAACTTAATACACATTCTTTGCTGTATTGTATTTTAGAAATGGTCCAATGCCAGCAGCACCTGGTAATGGTCAGCGAGTTTGACAACTATCTGATAGAGAAGATGTTCATGCATCTACAGATAAATTCAGGGTCAACTTGCATTGGTTAATCTCTTCCTCCAAACTACATCGATTACTTATAGAAAGGATTAAAGTAATCCTTAGTGCACAGTCAAAGTTGATAGCCAGACTAAGCTAAGAACTCTAGCTTACCAGATCCTTGTTATTCATTGGGTAAGGGTCTCTTTAGCACAGAAATGTGCCGCATAAATAAAGATGAGCCATAATCTCTATTCCAAACTCACAAACCAGTAGGGGCAAATCTTGTTTAAATCATCAACTACAATGTAGCTTGGCAAATGTTATTACGCAAGCTCTCTGAATAAAGAACTCTCATAAGAGGGTACAGAAGCAGTCAAAAATACCTCACAGGGTTGAACATCAATGTACATGTGTGCCTAACAAACTCACCCATGCTAACATTAAGACATGAAGATGGCCTCAGCAAAAGTTTGAAAGTAAGACAGTAATACATGGGCATGTCAGAGAACGGAATACTGTGGGCTATGGCCGCAGTATATCAAAAGGCTCCAAATGCAAACGTTTGTGGCATTCAAATGAATGTCAAGAAAGGAAAAAACTGAAACTGATGAGGTAAACAGCACGATGTCTCATTGTCTGAGAACTGTGAAGAGATGCGGTAAATTGGAGACTTGCCCGTTTCAGAAAAGTAGAGGACTGAGGCTCAGCCAGTGTTGTGCAGAAGCCTGTGCACATAGCTTCCTGATTTTTCAAGTGAGGACAGAAGCCCAGATTTTCATCCTGATTTTAAACATGTATTCAACTAATTAAGAACAATTATTAAAACATACAAGGCAAAATGAAATAAACCTGTAGACAAGCTTCCTGCCTACAACCTCAGATGATGCCTGTGAAGTGAAGGAAAACACTGGCAAGGCAGGCGAGGCTGTAGACAACCTGGAATATGACACTAATGAGTTTAAACTCCACACTGACTGCTCAGCCATCATGAAATAAGATGAGCAGACATATATTAAAATAAGATGAGCAAACATTTACCTCAGAGAAGCACTTCTCCAAAGACATTCTTAAGAAATGTCATATCCCTGGTTTGATCCTGAGGTTTTGGCAACCTCCCCTCAAATGCGAGGAAGGGAGGTACTATTTAAAGTGTTTCATTAGTGGTGCAAAGGACAAGGATTATAGAAGAGCCTGAAAGTGGGACAGACCAGTTATGAGGTAATAACATCTGTCCATATGAGAAATAATGAAGCCCTAGCCAGCAAAAGAAAGAGAGCAGAAAATGGTCTTAAAGAGACAGCTCACTTACAGACAAGTTGGGGAGGGGCAGGAGGAGATGGCAGAGTAAAGGCAGCAGGAGGAGGCAGTACTCAAATACAGAGCTGGGGACAGTACTCAATGCTGGGGTCTTCATCTGGGTGGGGTTTTCTTGTTTTTTGTTTTTTTAGTACTTGTCATAGATTTCCCAGAAACATTACAGTAGCATTCCTCTCCCAAACCAAATATGGCTATTATTACAGCAACTTTAAAAAAAGGAGTCTCTAAGTAATTAAATAGGATGCTTTCTAAACATCTAAGGAACCTGTTATGGTTACAAGAGAATGAATTCAGTTTGCTTAAGAAGAGAAAAAAAATATACCCCAGAAATAAAGGTCACCTTTACGTGGATGCTTAGGATTCTAGCCTGATCAATCATGCAGACACTGACATTCTGAATTGTTCTTTGTCAGTTTTCTTTACAAGGTCTGCAAAATAGTTTTAAAGGATTGGCATTTTCATGAAAAGTTTTTTTCCTAATAAATTTGACATGTTTCTCTTAGCGAGCTTCACCTCTGTGCTGTAATTGTTTTGGTTCATAAGTCTGGCATAATACTGTCCACCAGTCAGTATGTTCAGATATCTTTTTCTGTCAAGCCAGAAATTTTACTACTTCATTTTTAATAATAATATGCAAGCTGAACAATAGGCGATACAACATTAAATTATGCTGCCCCTCAAAAAAGTGAAATTAAAAGCTGATCCCTAAGAATACAAGACAGAATAAAATCTAACTTTGCTTCTGTGCATATGCACAGTTGTATCAAAATTCAAAAGTTACAATAACAGATATCTGGGTGAGTGAGCAAGCTTAACCATCTGATTGTCTTTATAAGGCCTCCCGGAACTATCAAAACTAAAAGTATGTGACAAGGAGACAGAGCAAAGCTTGCAATAGAGTTCAGAAGGACAAGAAATAGAAATGGAAAGAACCTGGATGACTACAGGAAGACGGTAGGTGGGCTGGCACACATGCACAGGCAAAAGCTAACGTGAAATAATTCAAGCTGACTTTTAAAAACTCATATTGTTTCTTCTCCATGAGAGAATCATTCTATCTCTCCTTGCCCCTCATGTTAGAGTCAGTTATACATTGGCCTAATTATAGACAATACAACTTAGTTTAGCAAAAAAAAAAGAATAGCTTGGTTTCATATGGTGCTACTTTCTACCTCCACATTAGTGAAACTTATGATTTGGTAATGGACTAGAAAATTAAGGAGGGTCTAAATAAATAATAATACCTTACATTTAAATCTGTGTCAAACTTATACATTAAGTCTATGCCACACACTTAGGTCCTACAATCAAATTATGTTTGAGTTTATGCATAGCCTTCTCATTAAGAAACAAGTACCAGAGCACTAACCAAGTGAGTCACACAGAAAATAGAACCTACCCTAATTAAAGCTTCAACCCCACCTGTACAGTGTGAACAGGGAAAGGTGCTACTTAACCTATTATGACAGTAGGTTAAGGTCAGTGCTGAGAGGAACTCAGGGAAATCAATGATACTCTTTATCCCCTGTCCTTAAAGAGAGGAGCACTCAAGTGTAAACTTCCAGAATAATGGGGCCATTTGTCATTCATTCTTACTCCTTAAAGTCTTGTAATGGTTTCTGATATGAGTAGGCCCTTCTAATGGCTATTGAACTGGTAATTACGTTCTCTGGGAAACAAAGTTCTTGTTCAAAATCAGCCTACAGCCACACTGAGCACTTTTGAAGGTACAGTAGAGGGAATAGCCTTTGATGTGTACTCTCCCCCAAAAGATGAGACTTGAGGTGAGCCCAAAAGGATCACTGGAATTTGTACATATAGAAGTTTAATACACAATACCAAAAAACAGAAATGTGGGATAATTAGGAATGTTCTGCTGCAGTAAAGAAATTATTTTGAGGAATAAAAGAAGAAAATATTGGGATGGTTCTTCTTTTGTTCGTGTCATTTTTTAAAAAAAGTTTTTGGTACCAGAAATTGAACTCAGAACTTTGTGCTTGCCAGGCAGGCACTTGTCCTGCTGAGCTATATCCCTGGCCCACAAATACGAACACTGTGCTTTATTTGTTTTATGTCTCTTTTTTTTGTACTAGGAATCAAACTCAGGACCTCACACTTGCCAGGCAAGTGCTGTGCTACTGAGCTATATCCTCAGCCATTCTTTGGCTCATCTCAGTGCAGAAGGAGGACTCAGAAAGCCAGAGCTCAATTAAGATCCACAGTGCAGTGGCCCATTCATAAATCACCATGCTGAATCATACTGTAACTACCACCATGCTGATGATATCTCCACGGTATCATTTGGACCACTACAAAAACAAGTTCTACTGTCCATAACACATGAAAATATCAGAAATCAGAAGTTGGGCTTGTAGGGAATATAAGGCTCTTCCAAGACAGTCAAACTGTTTTTAAGCCTGAATGCTTTTCTGAGAGAGGATGCTTTCCTCAAATAAAATCTTACAAATGACCCCAATGTATCAATAGATAAAATAAGAATTGCTTTGGTTGTAGTCAGTAGCCTGGAATCCGGTTTAAGGGACTGCCATATAATCACTGCAGCTGTAAAAATGGAAAGCTAATGACCTAGTCAAAATTCCTCACATGACAAGAGACGTTAAACACCTGGTCAGGCAGTTCTGGGGAGAGCCAAAATTAAGAATCTCAACGCCCAGAGCAGGGTTCCTTCCACTATATTCCATTCTGCTTCTAAAAACCGGAAGACATGGTTCATACTTACCATCTTTGTTCAGCCATTGCTTTCTTGTTCTGTACAAAAGGAGCTTGTTGTGGACGTAGGGTAAAAGAAACTTGACACACCAGCTCTCCACTCCGAGTTTGTTTTCAACCAGTACAATGGGACTGCGGTTATACCTTGCTTCAGGACATGGAATCAGGCCAATTTCATCTCTTAATATACAAAACATAACAAAGAATTAAAGGTAATACTGGCCTCCTCAAAATTTTTCTACCTCTCCACATATTTCCCTTTCTTTAAAATATCATTTACCTTACCTACTATAGTAAAAACCAAAACAATATAAAATTTGGTGTTAATGGCAAGAAAATGGGAAAACCAGTGTAACAGAGTACTGCTGCCAATAAGACTAAACAATGCTCTTTGAACAGCAATTTGAAAATATCTTTCAAAATTTTAAATACTATACTGTATTCAATAATTCCACTAACCGAAAGTTATCCTATCCTAAATATATGAATAGTACATTCACTGTAACAAAACAGGAACCAGTCTAAATGCATATCAATGTAAGACTGTCAAAAAAAGTATATAGCCCATCCATGTGCCAGACTATTAAAAAAAATTAAGTAGATCTGCACATGTTGGCATAGAAAAGTTGCCAAAGTATGCTGAACAAACAAAAAGCAAAACACTGAACACAATATACAGCACAAAGCCTTTTGTATAATTTCCTATTTAAAAGATACATAGAGTTAAAAAAATTTTGGGAAGGATATTAAACTATCCAGAGAAGAATATATTTAGGAAGGATTTTATTTTTATAGAACTTGAACTTATTGTCACTTGTATTATTCCTATATTTTATTTTTATTAGTAAACGTTTGCAGTCCGTAATGATTATGTTCACAGTGGGGACTGCATACACGTACATAACACATCTTCATTCTTTTTATGTCCCCTTCCCCCTTTCCCTCCCTCTTCCTCCATCTCTTGGTTCTCTTCTGATGCGTAAAAGATCCACGTCTCTGTTTCCTCTATACTTTTCTATAATTTTAAAAAACACCACAATGTCAAAACACAATATTCATTTCAGAATTTGATCATTCTGACCTACAACAACATCTGTATCCTTCAATCCATCTCAGCTTTTACGCTGAAAATTTACACTGCACGCAGAGATTTAATAACCAATATGTAGGACGTCTGACTTACAACAGTAAGCAATAAAGATATTTTTGCCTAGCCCAGCCCCCCCTTTCAACTATAAAGCTATAATTTCTGCTTGCACAGAGCACCCTTTCTCAAAGAGAAAACTCTTTTGTTTAATGGGTAACTCTTACTAACAAGAATTACTGAAATAAATAATATTTTGAATGTTTATATTTTTAAATATATCTTTAAAAAACAAAACACTGATTTTCAGTTTGTGTGTGGCACTACATATGATGTCACTGGTATTCCACTGTCAAAAACATAATGACAGATGCAGTCAGGGAAACCAACTCAATCTCAGGTTATAAGAAAACAAATCTCCTGTTTTTTTGGTTAGGTCCCTGTCATAAAAATGGCAGGAAATAGTAGATCTCAAATAAAATTTCTCTCGGAAATGCAAACCTGGACAGCTCAAGGTAACCTGTTTTCTACTGATCACTGCAGTAGAGGCACAGGCTTATCTCAATAACAAAGGGAACTCCGAAGGATACAAGCCACTAAAATTCTTTCAAACTAATTTAACTCCAAAAAAGTATTTTGTCCTGACTCAAAGGTGTTCTCAAATACCTTGTCAATAGTACTTTATATATTAGTATCTGCAGTGTATTTTTAGATTCTCAAAATACAAAAATGAATGAAATAAAGTGGCCTCAGACTTCGAAGAGCCAACAGTTTTTTGAAGAGTTGTCCGTGTCTTTGATAAAATGTTATTACTTTGTCCCTCCAGTGAGAGAAATAAAGATCTGTAGGAAGAACAGGAGCACTGTTGAGAAGGCATCTGGGGTCAATGTCCAGTATTTAAAAATATGTATTTCCACTTATATTTGGTAATATTAACCTTGAAAGAAATGAGACTCACTATTAGGGTTACTTGCTGCATCTAGTATACCAGACTAATGCATTTTCTGGTGTTCAGGTTTTACTATATAAAGTAGGACATTAAAAACAAAACAAAACAAACAAGAATTAAAGAAAAAAATCCCCAATCTAGTTTTTCAGGAAATTCTTCCTTCTGAAATCTAATAACCACTAATAATACTTCCAAGAATTGTAAAAGCCAAAAGTATAAATGTTATAGTAACAAGCATAAAAGAGTCCTGGGTTCTGGGCATAGTATATTTTAAACTAAATTCACAATGTAAAAGCATTAGTTACTACAAATAAAATGCCTAACTACTAATTTGGTACCTAAATTACATGACAAAACCATCTGCACAATTAACAAAACACACTACCCTTTTAAGAAACACTTCTAAAAACAAAAACGCATTGGAGATAGCAGGTACTCAATAAGTGCTTATAGAAAAACTGATTATTCTAGTACTTCAGTAATAATATTCAAACTGTTTTCCAAGGTTGTCACTTCTTAATCCTACAAGAGAACATTACCTCTGATTTTCTCGTCACAACACTCTGTACTGAAAACAACATGGGACATATACATCACCACTTTGGCCTCTATAGATCTTTCTTCATTTACAGAGAGGTGGAACTGCATTATATCCCCAATAAAGGAATGGGGTAGACCTTATCCATCTTTCAAATTTTAAGAGACAGAAACTCGGCAGTTATTTGTATGTTGGAAAAATGAAAAGTTGGAACAAAAAACGTCAAGCCTTGGAGAGAAAAACAAAACACATGAGAAGAGTAACGTGTGTAGACAAAAGCAGAGATGTAATCAGTTTCTCTTTGACCACTGACAGTCATGTGAATTCCTTAGGTCACTTGCCATCAGGATCCTCTTCTAAAACACAGGAATAATACCTTCTCTTGCTTGTTATGAAAAGCAAACTCTTCTTTGAAGATACTAGAAATGGAAGACAAATGGAAAGCTGGGGCAAAGAATGTTAAGCCTTGTCAAGTTACATGACCCCAAGATATGGTAGTTTGTTAATTCTTAAAACATGTAATATTTACTTTATAAAGATAAATAAATCAATAAGTTTCCAAATAATGTGTTTGATTTCAGCTTTCTATGCCTATGTTGCTAGGTCACAGTTCACTTTTTCAGTTTTTTTTTGTTTTTTTTTTTTTTAGACAGGGTCTCACTAGCTCACTAGGTAGTGCAGGCTGGCCTTTTACTCGCTTAGGTAACCCAGGCTGGTCTCAAACTCACATGATCCTCCTGCCTCAGCCACCAGAGTGCTGGGATTATAGGCTGGGATTATAGGCGTGCACCACCTCCCCTGGCAGATAAATTTGAGTAGAATTCCAGACCTTCTTTCTCCGTTTTCACTTGACCAGATAAGGAAACTGAGGTCCACCGTGGTTAAAGGGATTACCTGAGATCATATCACCAGCTAAATTAAGAATCTGGGCCTCTAATACTTATCCTAAAACCCTAGATTGAAGAGTAAAACAGTATTTAGAGCAATTCCTTCTGGGTTTCTGACAATTTAAATTCTTCCTTCATACTCAAAAAAGATGTGGAAAACTCAGGAAAAACACAAACTAAAAGCCATTTGTCACCACAGTGTCTACATATCTATCTTTTTGTCATATTTTTCATATTTTATAAATGTTTACATTTTTCATATTTTAAACTTTTTTCATATTTTACAAAAAGTAGCATCAGGAACTTCCGGGAAGATGGCGACCGGGTAGGCAGCAGAGAGAGAACCTCCCAGAGGATTACCACCCAAACAATGAAATATAGCAATATGAAGACAGAAATAAGGACTTCCGGGAAGAAGACGACCAGCCGAGAGAGCGAGTGTGGAGGGAAGAACGGCTTCAGCTGCTGAACTCGACAGAGAACGCGCTACTGGGACAAACTGCACCAAACCGGGCAGCGATGGATCCCGCTCAGAACCCCACCCCCGCAGCCAACGCTGCGCAAACTGGAGCAACAGCGACCGGCTGGCGGGATTTCTGAGTCGGGGAAAATCTCCATCCAGGGAAAAACATCTGAACGGCACTCCTGTCTGCACGATCACAGGGTGAGTTAAGTGCGCGCTCTAACCGGTTTTTCCTGAATCAGGAAGAAGCTCAGCCCAGCGAGAGACATCAAAGCAGCTTCAAGGACTGCGGGATCTCCCGGGTGGGAAGACCTACTTAGGC